>JANHGN010022486.1:0-204475 GCA_024605025.1 Megaceryle maxima | reverse complement strand
CGCTCGGCCAGGCGTCCCCCCCCCCCGCCCCCTCTGCCGGGATCTGTCGCGGCAGGAGCGGCTGTCTGGAGAGGGAGCCCTACCCAGTCCCCCCCCCGAGAAACACAAACTAGCAAAAAAACTAGAACCAAAGAAATTAAACCAAGTTTTCAAAATGTGTTTTTTTCCATTATGCCTCCCTGGCTTATTTCCCCCTTGGGTAACAGTGTGTAAGATCTGTGAATGATGTAGTACCACACATAGCTGGTGACAATGTAGGACTGTTCCCACCAGAGATGGCCAGCTATGAGACCAGGCTAATCTGGCTGCACAGGCCTTCAGGCACACACTTTCCCTGTCATCTCCAGCCAATGTTGATGTACACCCTCATCCTACTGCCCGCTTACCCCGAAGCCATACTTTTCTGTCACTCCTTTTTCCTCACAGAGACACTGGTGCTTATACTGCTCCATGTCTACCTGGTTGAAAGGTTGAGCCAAGGAGATGGGGGACACAGGACAGGACAGAACCCTTCTGGTTGGAACAGACCTTCAAGATCATCAAGTCCAACACACAGAGGGGTAATGTAAAGTACTTCTCAGCTAGATCAGCTCTCCAAGCATGTCCATACAAGAAGCAGTGCACGAAGGAGGGGTGAGGATCATGCATTAGAAGATTACGTTGAATGTTTTGCAATGTAGAAGGGCAAAGCATTTAAGAAAGTTGAATTTGCCTGAGGTACAACAGTTCTCATTTAGTAGATAAAGGCAGTATAAGTGAATGTCATGGAGAACTCAATGCTCTCTACAGAAGAATGACAGCATAACATGCATCCAAAAGCATGACAGTAGAGACCACTTTAGGAGAAGATTGTATTTCACTAGGTAAGTGCAGTATCTAACCTCTCTCAGTCTTTTCATTACAACAGCTTTGCATGTCTGGCAAAAACCAATTTTTTGAGAAAGCCATTACAGAACAAACTTCTAGGGAACAAATACAAGAGCAATCAAAGGCTATAAATCTTTCAGACAATCAGAAGCAGCACTTTCAGTTCCAATTGGTTTGTACTGGAAATTTGTGGCTCTCAGATCAGCCCCAAGTCACTGGGTCAAACCATAACACGCCTATCTACTACCTGACAAAATTACATAACCCTTGGGAAATTCAACCATAAATGACTGATCTTGCCCTGACCTTCACACATACAGGTCTGCAGAATTCATCACAGGACCCAAGTCTCTAAGAAGGCAATGGTTTTGGTAAACACTTGTCTCTACCCCCTCCACTAATTCCTGGAAGTGAGCATTACTGGAGTTCTACCACAACAAACTGTAAGTCTGTCACTCCTTTCTGAAGGCAGTGCAGTTTGTGGCTATGGGAGATCTGTAATGAGAAACTGTATTTCCAGAAAGACTGGAAAGAGGATAAGTGCAAAAGACTCCACTTCCCATAGGCAGTAGACATGGATGTAATTAAAAATTAAAAAAAGCACAAAACACCAACACACCTCTCTTCAGACAAAACTGCACTTCACAATTTTCTACGACACCAAATAATGTCAGCTGCCAGACCACAGTTCAGAGTCCTCACTTGTGTGAAACTTAAGCGACATAACCAGAATCTGCCTTTAAAAATGAGAATTTCTGTGAACATAGAACACTGAAGTGCAGTGATTGGTTCCAATTTACAGTAATCAACTCATCTCCTCAGAGGTGCACATAACTATTTCCATCTATCCACACTTTTCAGTCTTCCCCTCTGGGCTATAAATGTTTCCACTGTATGAACATTTTCCCAATCTTTGCTTTCTATTAAAAGCTGGGATGAGTCAATGCACCATTATTTTAAACTTCATTGAAAATTAATACTAAGCACTTTCCTGTATTTTGTTTGAAGCACTGGAATTATTAGATAGTGGACTAGGGGAGACATACGTTCTTAAGTTTTTTGTCTCGTATCTTTAAGACAAAGTGGCACATTTCCACAAAGCTCCTATCTTCACAAAGGACCATAAAGTCAACTTTGTTCTTTTACAACACATTGTATTTCTGTGATTTTGCATGAAAAATCTTCATCGCTTTGTATTTCTGTTTGCACTTGCTCTCTACACCAGTCTCTCTCATCCTGATGTTCACTGATTTCCTTAAATGGTCTGCAAAAAGAAACTAAGGAAATAACTTTTACATGCTTTACTACAACTTTAAGTCTTAAGGTATTTGCTGACCTCCTGCAAAGTTACAGAAGATCCACAGATTAAAAGTGGGGGGAGGAATGGGGAATTATCTTAATAAAACTTCTACTTCTAAACCCTTCAGAACACATAGTTAAAAGAAGTTTTAAAGAAAAAAAAAAAAGACAAAAAGCACAAGCAATTTTCACATGGCTATTTCACTAGGAAATCAGCATTTGATGAAAAATACCTGGATAGCTTTTCCTCAGAGTAATTACAAACATATGAGTCTTAGATCAGAACACTTCAGGATGGAGCCACAAGCTCAGCATTTCAATAATCAAACGAGATCTCCCAGATTTTCTTTCTGGTCTTATGGTCTGCGAAGAAAAACTTTTGCCTGCTGATGTTACAAAACCCAAGAAAAAAAAAATTAAAAAAAAAAAAAACCAAAATAAAAAACCTGACGATTTTACATGCGTTTGAAAAAGGGAAAGCCTTTCCAAAGAAGTTTGCTAAGAACAAATAAAAGAAGGCAGCAGAGGGAAACAGTCTCCCCACCTCCCGTAAGTTCGTATTGCTTTGTAAATCTAAAATCGTACTGGTTTTACACATTAAGTTTTGAGGACTGAATTATTTACAATGGAGACCATAACTTGTGGACATCCTGCTTGGGAAAGAATACTGAGAAATGCAGACTAAACCAAAAGAGAGAAAAATGAAAATTTTGAAATTTATTCTCAAGTATATTCTCAGGGGATAATGTCTGCATATAGCTTAAGAACATCAACCAGTCAGTATTTATCTCATCTGTTCATACAGGTGCTGGAGTCAAGAATACTCCAGAAGCACACAAATGTGGCAGGTCATCGTCAGCCTTGGCTTTAGCATCTCCTCTACCAACACACAACTGAGATTCGTTATATCAGAGCTTAGAGTGCAGCAGTTTCAAATTCAGCTTAACATTCACTGAAGACTTTCCCTCCTGACACCAAAGCCTCAGCTACTTACTCCTATTGCTTCCTTTGCTAGCTGAGCTGCTAACAGCTGCTCAGAGGATGAATAACCTGATAGAAAATTAACCTTCTTGGCTAAATCAGGGAGTTGATTCCCAGCAACATAATAGAGGGAATCCACAGAAAGGCAAAAATTTGCTCTGCTAGACAGCAACATGGTCTTCTGTCAAAAGAAGCCAATGAAGAAACATTGCAAGAGCTTTTAATTCAAGCTCTTCTCACATTCCCTTCCTTTCTTCTATTACTGACTGCTGCAGTGTTCTCAACATCTGCTATAAATGCAAGCAAAACCAACAGGGCTCTAATATAGACTGATCTACCAGAACACTTAAAAAAACCCAAACAAACAAAAAACATTCACACAAGTATGACAGTTCAAGAGTAGGCACATCATTTGGGTTTAGGTTAGACAATCCTGTCCAGAGAAGCTGTAACATAAGGGAAAGAATTGTCTCTGGTACAGTCCCTAACCAATTTAACCAAAGCAAATCTGCTAGCATAATTGAATCTAAGAATTATCTCAGAACTAATCTGTTTGTGCCATCAATAAGCCTCTTAGCTGGGCAACCATAATCAGGATGACTGTATAGCATGACTTTTTGCACTGTAGTATAGGCTGCAGTACAAAGAGAAATACTGATGAACCAAAGTGCAAATAAAGGACAGTTTTAGAAACACTACCAGTGAACTCTTGAAATTTATTTAGAAGACATCAGGTTATTCGCTACAAAATAAAAACAAGAGTGCTCATCAACTCGCACAGCTACCATCTCAGTCAAACCACAGAAGGCTCCGAATCAGACACCAACTGGTATCCTGGAAAGCTGACATTAACAGGATGTTAATTCTCAAGATTTTTCTCTCTCCCAGAAGCACTGATCCCACCATAGAATCCACAAACTTCGACCTCCACAAAGTGCAGCATTCCAAGGAGACAATGGCATTGCTCAAGGAGTTTTAATGATGCAAATGTGACTCAGAAACATCTCTGCACAGCCCAGGCACTGCAGATCACAAACCAGTTTTACAGTTCCAGCGTGATCTGCCTACAGTTGACATGCAATAGCTGTTATTTAGTGTGTAGAATGCATTTCTCTTACTTACTATGATTTCATAACTCTGAAAGCCAGTTGGTGGGCAGTCACTACTGAAATCTGTTCCTTTTAACAGCCCTTGTGCATGTAACACACAAGTGACAATCTCATTAACAGCGTAAACACGGAACAACGTGACCATTGCACAGGAAGATGCCAGCAAGCCTTTGGTCATTTCAGATTTTAATCTTGATCTTGGTAGCATCACTAAGCTGCCTACAGAGGCAGAACTACCATGTACATGTGGAGAAAAGGAACAATTCACAAGGAAAACAGATGGTTGTAACAACCTACCTATCAACAACAGTTTTCTTACCAACAGGCTAAAACACCATACAGGTAGTTATTGGGATTTCTCATAACAGACTGGTCTGTCTGTTCTTGCATTAATATGGAGGTATTGTGAAATAAGCAGCATATGAAATCAAGTGACACTTTTCTGAGATTTAAAATGGAGTTATTCAAGAAGTTAACACAAATGAAGTAAACGCCCTAATACTGGAGACTTACTAGAGGAGGAACCCACTTTAGCAAACAGAACAGTCATTACTGGGGCAGGGGGAAAGGCATCTTCCAAAGTGTAGAATAAAGAACACACCATTTTCTACAGACTAACAAGAACTGCTCCACCATCCTTGACTTGAGCACCACTCACAACATACAACATCCAGGCAACACAAATGAAGTGATGTCCCACAAATTCTACTTCTGCTCCTAGAAGGAGCACTAAATAACCCCAATTCTGGAAATTGAAGAAAACAATTGTAAAGACTTTGGAAAGAAACAGATTTCAAACAAACAGAATTCGCACACTGCCTTCTTTATCATCCCCTCCAAAGGAAATTGTTAAGAAAAAAAGCATACAGCTCCCTTTCTAAAGGGTGAAAGATTTGTTAACTTCTTGCCTACATACTACAGATGTTGCCTCATTTGCACTCATTCTTCCTACTAAGCTATTACAAAAAACTATCTTGCATTCAACTTCCTATCTATCATAGTAGATGAAGTGGGAAATTTCATCATTTTTCCTTTTCAGCATTATACAGGGACAATAGTAAGAAACAATGGTATTATTGATCAAGTGCACATTTAAACCAAAAATATTTAACCTGCACTAATTCCTACAAAATTAATCTCTTTCTTCTCCCCCAACATAGACTGGCTAGAATACTAGCCAGAAACTCAAAAGAAAATCCTCAGAGGACATGGAAAGGTTAGGATCAAATGACTCTGCTAAAGTAGCTGGCAATCTGCTAGAGGAGGCAGAACAAGGTGCTCAAGTGTGAGCTGCAGCAGAGAGGAACCATAGGACTTCTCAACAGTTCCAGGCCAATCTTTGCAATCTAATCCTGCTCTCCAGCACACGCACATTCACCTACTTGCAACTCCCACCTGCACTCCATAAACTGACGAGTGCCACGTTCACATACATTAATATTCATGGAAAAACCTGCCAATTACATGCTGGTACTGCTTCGTTAGTCAGGACTCAATCCCGGATTAAGAGTCAGATGCTTGAGAGGTTGCAGCAACCACTTCTTATTTCACTAATTTTATGCACGTGCGTATCAAACACAAAACCCCACACAGATAAATGTACATGCCTAACAACATTAACACTTCCCGGTGTGCTACCCAGTGCTCCTGAACAAGCACCAAACTTGAGCTACAAGATTTTTTTTTTGATTAGGTGGTTGGGGTTTTTTTTCCACTAGATCCAGAGAGACTGTACTACTTCCCCTGCCTGTCACCCACCACGTAGTTAAATCCCCTGGCAAGTGGGAGTTCATTCATGCAACTGAGAGAAACTTCTGTTTTACTTCTCTAGAAATTTAAATTCTATGCACACACATACAGCCTTCTGGTCTTCAGTTAACTCCCTAGCTCACAGTAACAGCTGAAAACTCTTGCCGTCCATTAGCATTTTTACTCTTCTGTTTTTAACTCCCTTATAACGATGCTCATTGAAAACCAGAGAATAGCTATAATCATGGCTTAACATAATTTTCTTATATGCTTCTAAAATTATTTTCCCATCTGTTGTCATCATGGGTTGCTCAATTAGAACAGGTTACAGTGCCTCAGAGAATGCACAGCTTTATGAATATGGTTCCTGGCCTGGGGGACAACATTCTTTCTTCCAGGCTTCTAATGGAAACTCCAGAAGACCCTACTAGGAACAACCACATTTAAAGACGGTCCACTTGCAGTATGGTCAGAAGCCAGGGCATTACTTACAGTACAGAAGACTATGTAACACACAGCAGCAAAACATGCACATATGGCAAACTGGTCAGTGTAACTGCTGTTTATTCTGGTTTTGTTTTAGCTTGTTGGGTTATTTTTTTCCTGATTGCAAAAGCCATTACACCCACGGTTTAATCTCAGTAGACCAAAAGGTTCAAATAAGGTTATAGATTGCAAGACAGAGCAAAGCGTCCAGCCGAAGGCTTCTCCCAAAGCCTGAGCAAGGAAGGAAAAGCAGCCTGGACTCTTATCCTTTAACAGAGGTACCATTTTTTTTTTTGGACATTGCCTTCCCTAATTTTACATGAAAATAAAATTATGCAAACAAGAAGTTCGAAGTCGTCAGCTGCAAACCAAAGCAGACACAAGGAAAGAAACGTGCTAAAAACCATGATGAAATACTTCAGTCATTTGAATCAAGAGTCATACCACCAAAAGCTATCCATAATCCCTGACGTTTAAAAAACCAAGTTGGTATTTGCATGTCCCTCCCCCGAAGGCGACGCTAGCTCTAAGCGGGGTCCTCCTAACTGCCATCAGCGGCAGTTTACCTGTAAATAATTCACAGGCTGAATTTTGCAAGCGATTCTTGACCTTCGGTAAACAACTACAATACAACCTCCTCCTTCCTTCAAGTAGGTGTAAGGGACAAAAGAGCGGGGACAGCACAGCCCAGGCGCTCCGCCCGCCCCCGACGAAGCCGGCCGTGAAGGTCGCCCCGCTGCCACGGGGCTATAGGAGCCCGAGGAGGAGAGGCCGCTGCACCTTCCTCAGCCCCGGTGAACGAAACAGGCCTCGCCCCGGCCTCCAGACCCCTGTCTCCAGCACCTAAGCACAGGCGCTGGGCGGGGGGCGAAGGAAGCCGCGCCGCACTCCCCTCCCCGCACGCCGAACTGTTACCCGCCCAACGCGGGCACTCACCCGGCTCCAGGCCCCCCAGGCAGCGGGGCGCTGGCGGCGGCGGCCCCGCGGGCCAGGGGAGCCTCGCTGCTGGCGGCGGCCACCTCCGAACTGCTGCTCCTCTCAGGGCTCGCCCTCAGCCCGCGCCGCGGAGCGCAAGGGCGGCTGTGGCCGGTTGGGGGCTGCTGCAGCGGTTTCTCCCTCCTTCTGCCAGCGCCTCATGTGCTCTCCTCTCCGGTCGGGCTGCCGCTGCTTTGGCTTCTCTGCTGTGCCCTCTCCGAGGACCGTTGCAAAACCCTTCCCGCCAGCCGGGCGGCTGCAGCACACGTGGGGTGACTACCAGCGATCTCCCTTTACCCGCGCTGCCGGGCCAGGCTGCGCGGCCTCTTTGGGAGGCAGTGGAAGGAGGGGAGCAGAAGAAAGAAGACTGCCACCAGCAGCCACCTCAGAGGCCGCTGCCTCAGTAGTCGCAGCGCTCGCCGTACCCCCCCCCCCCGGCGGCCATTACCTCATGGCCCAACCCTGCTGCGGAGGAGGGGCCCGCGCGTCACCCAGCAACCGGCCCTTTGCCGAGGCACGGCGGGGCGAAGTGTGCTCTTCGCGACAGAGTGGGATCACCGGCCTTACAAGGAACGCACCGCGGCTTCAGCGCTTATGGCTCCACAGAGCAGCGGGGGCGAGGGCAGCCGGGCCCGCTCCGCCCCACGGCTCCCACCGTCTCCCCACGGGGCCAGGACCGGGAGGCTCCCCAGCTCCGGGTGTCGGTAGCGGCCCGGCGAAGCGACCCGGGCCGCTTTGGGAGGCGCAGAGCCGCCTGACTGCCGGGGTGCCCCGTCCCTGCGTTGCTTTCGCCACATGCCCGAGCTGGTCCTGGTCAAAAAGGCTTGAGCAAAACCCCTGGCCAAGCACCCAGCCAGGCTGCAGGGATGCGGATGGACAGAACAATTGACATGGAAATAGGAGAGAGGGTGGCAGTCAAAGTTAAACATATAATTTTTTTTTTTTTTTTTTTTTTTTTAATTTGGTAGAGGAACAAAGGAGAGGAATCTTGACAGTGCCCTGCTGGAAAGTTGCAGTACAAGTGCAAGATGTATTAGAAACCAGAAAATGCCCAAAGGAAAACATTTAATGTCCTACAGAGAAAAGCTTCAGTCCTGGGTGTTAATACATTTAAAAAGAAATTGCAACTTCTTATTTCATCAGCTCACAAAACTATTCATTGGTGGAGGGTCTGATTGGTTTTGTTTACCAGCTACAGAAGAACAGAATTGTGTCCAAGGTTACAGCTGGTAAGACAAAAAAGCTGCAGTAGTCCTGGTGACAGGATTCAGGAAGCGTGGGACATGCATTAACCTCTACCAAATATAAATGGATTCGGGGTTTGACATTAAGTAAACCATAAAAAGAAATGATCCAGCCCTTCAGAGATGCAAAGGGAATGACAGATAGGGATGATGTGCTGGGGTGCTAGCAAAGAGAGGAGAAATGTGACAAGGACAACAGAGGCTTCCCAGGCGTGTCCTTAGAGCAAAGCCCCTGGAAGTAAGTAAGGGTGCAGTTAGATGGGGCAATGAGTCAACCGTAAAGCTTGCTGCTGGTGAAGGCACTGGCTGCTCTCCCCACTGCTCCCCTGGAGGAACCAAGCATTCCTGGGCTTCCCAGAGGCTGGCTCTGTGGCTCAGGATTCCTCAGCAAGTGACTCAGTTATTAACCTGACACTGAACTGATTATATTTGTTTCCTTGTCAGTTTTCTTCCAGATCAGTGACCAGAATAGATTCACCCCAAGGTCATAAAAGTATCAGGAGTGAGCACAAAGGATGAAACTGTTCTGGGAGGATCAGGACCATGCCTTTGGTAACTCCAAAGGTGGTTCAATCATCTCGGTAGTCTCTTCTAACTCCCCCTTAAAATAGAAAAATAGAAAGAAAGTAACTGCAAGGAAGAAAGTCTAACACCCAGGTATCAGTAAAAAGGTTGGTCCGTTCCACTTCCCACCCTCAGCTGAGCCCTCCCATTGCTTCCTTTGTGTGTGATCCAGGGGTTAGCCAGCGAGTAAGCTAAAACAGGAGGCATTAAAAAAGGGTGACAGAAGTTGCACAAGAGAGGGAACAAGACAGTGTGGTTGCAAACACGGGATAGAGCAGCAGCTGGGCACATGCGTAATGTAAACCCAAGACAACAGTGAGGAGGAATGGTCTGTACAGTAAAGGAGAAGTAGTTTTGAGGGACAGAGGTTGCTCTGCATCTTACAAAATGTGAGGCTGAAAAAAAAAAAAAGCAAAGACAGGCTGGTAAGGGATCATAAAAGAAAGAAAAAATAAAAGCTTTCAGTTCCACAAAACCAGAGGAAGACATACAAAGAGGCTTCTTGGAATCAAAATCCAGGAAGAAAATCCAATGCTGAAAAACAAACAAAACCACAAAAAAAAACCCACAAAAAAACACCAAAACCTCAAAACAAAACAAAAACCAATAACAAAAAAACCCTAACACAAAACAACAACAAAAAAACCCAAACAAACAAACGAAACAAAACACACCAAAACAGAAAGCAGAAATGATCTGCAGGCAGAAAGAAAACCAAAAAGTAGAAATGTGAAGATCCACACAACTACATGAGGAAACCAGCCTGGATGACTGGAGACTTCTTGTTGGGAATAACTGATAGACCTGTCACACCTTGTCATGGAGCAAGGATTTGAGATGTACTGCTGAGACTGAAGAGAGTTCTGTCTGAGCGAGCAAAAGTCCTCCACAGTGGGACAAACAGCAGTGACGTGTGTGCATGCTGTTTACAAGATGAGGTAGCAGTTGTTTGGTGGTTGCTGCACCAAATCTTTATGGTGCTTTTTTGTCACATGGTGCCATAGTGCACATCAGCCTACTCCATTGCATTCTTATCACCACCTCAATTCCTCCACCTGGGAATTTCAAAGCTGGCAACTGACACAGTAACCAGATGCTATAGAAGAGTTCCCTAGATTGCTCTACTGTCTTCCTGCTTTCATTATCCTTGCCATTTCCTCTCTGTCCTTGATTTTCACATGATATTTATCACATTAATTATCAATTTTTCTTCCTTGATTATGTCTCAACAAAATAATTTCTGCCCTGCGAAAGTAGACTTCTCAAATACTTTCAGTGAGGATGCTGCTAGTTTTCTTTAATGTTCTTCCTCTAGAACTTCTTTTAAAGTCCCTTTAAAACAATCAAAGAAAACAGTATTGCTTTAAAGGCATTTGAAAACAAGTTCAGAAAGCCCTGGTTCTTTGCTAGCTCAAGATCCCAATTGCAGCTGTGACTGTAGAGTAGAAGATTTTAATCTCGGAGAACAGGCTAATTCCAATGGGCACAAATAAACAATCTGAGAAAAAATAATCAGTAAAACATGTCCTACAAATGTATTTCTGAATAGCTGTGTTGTGGATTTAAGAAGAAAGGAGTTGAGGTGCTGCTTCTTTTTGTTCTTCCTGCCTATACTGGCACCATTTCTCACACTTTTGTATCAGCATGGACTAAGTCCTTTCAAAGGATCTATGAAGTGCCTGCTGCCTGTACATCATCTTTTCTTGTTTAAATGGTGTTTTTTCGCAAAGCTGTCATCCCCTCTACTTGAATATCAAAACACATAGATTTTCACAAGTTATCTGACTGAGCATGTGAAAATTTTAAATGAGAGTATGTTTGAAGGATTTCTTTTTCCTGTTTTTTGTGGGGTTTTGGTCTGGATTTGTTTTACAACAAAGCATGCAATGCTGCTTTTGCTGATGGAATCAAATCAGCAGAAAAGCTTTTCCTGTTCAGAGCTCACTGCTTCCTTCAGCTGGCATCAGCCAGCACCAATCCTTTCTCCTTCTTCAACTGTTTCTCTACTGGAAATTCCATTCCTGTAAAGGGGCTGCATTTTTCAGGAGCAATAGCAGCTTATGGCATTGGTCTCAAGGGTTGTTACGACTGCAACCTAAGGAAAGCAGACACATGTAACTTGAAAAAGAACACCAGGAAAATGAGGGGCTAAATAAAAAAAAAGTAGAAGTTTAGGACAAGCTAAAGCATAATCATAAGCATAGGTGACAAACAAAATGAAGATTAAAAGGTTGAAACTCAGTAAAATGAAGATAAAAAGGAGAAAACTCATTAAAAATATCCTGTGTAGAGAGCATCATATATAATAATTATAGCAAAATTAAGTATTTTTTCCAGAGTTTACTGTCTAAAAAGACATGAAGAAAGCAAACAGTGATTCAGAGGATGGGGGGTTGCACATATTTAACATTAATGAAATTCGAGTTGGAAGAAATAATTTGTAAAGCTCAGATTAGCATTAGAAGAGAAGACAAATACATAACAAAGAGGACAAAAACGCAAGATAGTGGGACAATGATGACTGTGCCAAGCATACATTTTCGAGAAAAGAGAAAAAAAGCTCAATCAAGCAAAGCCAAATGAAAATGACACTGTGAAATGGTGATAACAACTTCAAGACATTGATGGATTCTAATCAGGATGCAAAGGATATCCTGAACACACAAGCTGAATCTTCAGAATATGCAACATAAATGCCACTGCTTTCTGCTGAAGCAGTGAATCTGTAGGCTTGATAATAAAGCAGTTGACTCTTGTATGAGTCCAAATTGCCACGTCTTCAAAGAATATAGGATATGCCCCCAACATGTTATACCTAGAACAGATGAGAGAAATTCAACAGTACAGCATCTGCTTAATTTGCTACCTACTGCACTACAGTAAGGAAGAGTTTGAACACTGCAATATACAGAAAAAGAGAACATCAGTAATAATGTTATAATCTCAAAATTACATGATATTCACTGAAAAAGAAAGTGTTTGACAAGGCCTGTTTGACCTCCTTAGTTAAGCCAGACAGTCATCTCATCTTTTGGGAGCCAGCAGGTAGGCTTAGGTGTTGACAATGTCAGTAGTAAGCCTTGCAGCAGCAGAACGTCAGCTATGCCAGACAGACAGAATCAGCATCAGAGCTGGTGATGTTTAGGAATGTGATCTAAGGAATGCCTGATGAAACTGTGGTAGGCTATAACAACCCCATCTCATTAGCAGATAAAACCTAATACAAATAAACAAACAAGAAGAGGAGGTTTTGACTTCAGTATGATATACACAGCAGTTGTTGACTTCCCAAGGAAACCAAATGATTTTGTGAAGGTTAAAAATAGCTTGTAATATGCCAACCTTTAAAGTTATTAACTCAGAGACTATTAAAATTTGCAGATTCTTTTACCATATCTCTTTCAAACCTCAGACCATAATGGAGGAAGAAGCAACACAAGCGTGCTCTGCATGAAGTGTTGGTGACTTAGAAGTCGATCCAGCAAGGCGAGGTTTGGAGCCTTGTTCTGGTAAACAAAACCACTGGTAGCTTCTGCCTCACTGGTGAAGCAAACACATTGACAGGGGTTGTTTTGCATTAAGTTTTCTCAGTGAAAAGGTCAACTCTACCATTGAGGAAAAAAACCTTCCAAACAGAAGGATCTCAGAAGCTACCAAAGAATCATTGCTACTCCAAAATATCATCAGTATATGATACTGAAACTGTAACATCTGAATTTATTTAACAACTTTGAGGAGGACCAGTGAATACAATGGCCTTGTATCAGAAAAACAAGGTGACTAAATCATAGTACGAGAACCTTTATGTTACCACAGAAATGCAAAAATAAAGAAAAATGCACAGTTTCACTCAAATAATGAAAGGGTGTGATAGCTTTGAGAGGATGTTGGTAAAGAATCTGAGAATAAAAAGCACAAGATAAAGATGTGCTTATGTCCATCCTTCTGCAGAAATGGTCAAAGACCAGAAAAGTGGCTCTGTGTACTTCCCAGGAATGACAGAACTGTCAAGGCAAACAGAACATAAAAATATTATGTATGAACAACTGAATCATCATAGCAGGATGCTGAGAATAGAAACTCTCTTGAGAATGGGGTCAGTCTGGAATAGAAAGAAACACCATGTACTAGCAAGATGGTCTAAGAGCATGAGTAATCGTCACAGCTGGGAGGAAAAACCTTGTACATGTAGCAACATAAAACAGAAGGGTATAGCATCTTCAGCAGGTGTTAAAGCAAACTAAAGAACACTTCTTCTTAGCAAAGGAAAACAAAACATGGAAAAATACCTTAAAATTATAGGCTATTACTCAGACTTTTGGGAAGCCAGCAAAACGTTAGAGGCTTCCTGTAGAGGGTAGAGCAGCGAAGCGTTTCAGCATTCCTGAACTATGTGGTTTCAATCACAAGATCTCAGTTTACCTTAAATTAGATCATATATTTATTTGAGAACAAGAATTTGATTACATCTGACCATCCCATACAGTAGTCGGGCAAATAACAAGGCTAAGTTTGCTGTACAGATTGCTAAGAGCATTGAAATGGTGCAAACAGCAGAGAGAATATTTGGCATTCCATTCTTGAATGTAGAAAATATTCCCACAGAAGAGTGTACTGTAGTTGAGTACAATGCTTGAAGTCATGTTTGTAACAAACTAAAACAATAAGAAAAAGGCCAAAGATAAGAGTCTCATAATTACAGCCCTGATCTGTGTTTGGATTTAGATTATTAAGAACATTCTGGTACTGCAAGTGATAAGTTTGAAGGAAGAATTCCTAATTCTTATACCTAATCAAAGGGAAAATTCCCCATCTGGAGCATACTGAAATTGTGCATCCTGGTGGTAAGAAAGTTACAGCCATGTAATGAAGCATGCATGAACAACAAGAAAATGCCACTGCTCCTAACTAAGAGCTACTGGGGGGGGGAAGAGAGGTGTAAGTCATCATGTCCCCCGTCTACCTTTAATTACACTGAAAATTCTTCATCATGGTGACATTTAATTTGAAAAGCAATGAATCTCCAGTCTGCTTATTAAAAGCTATTTGTGTGTGTGTGTGTGTATTTCTGTCTGTACTTTGTAATGCTATTGCCACTATTACATGATGATTTCAACAGACTTTGTTAACATTTAAATTCATACCATCTCCCTCTCCCAGAATAGAATATTTACCCTCTTTGAATTAAAAAACCAAACAAACAAAAAAAAACCAAAAAACCCAAACCAAACTGGACTAATTTAACAGAAAGTTGTGCATAGGACAAAACACTAGAAATTTGGAAGCAAGGGCTGTTAAGTTAATAGTTGTTGGGACTTAGTTTTGTACTCTTAGACAGGAACAATGAAATTAAGTGACTCTTCTACAATCTGCCACTAGGACTGGTCTGCAATGGAGCTAATATTCTATTCCTTCTTCTTTATATTAATGATCCTCTTCAGAGCCAAAAATAAAATACTCAGTTTTCTAAAATCTAAATAAAACCCTCTTCAAAGCATAGTTTTCTTGTGCTTGCTGAAAGAAATTAGGTGATGTCTACTTACGCATTTGATTTATTTATATCCTGTCAACTATGCATTTACATTAAAAAAATGGAAAAAAAAATATTTTGCTTGTTCAGTTTCAAAGCTGTAGCTTCATTGGTCAACAAGGTCAACTCTGCAATCACTGAAAACTTATGCTGCAAAATGGGACAGGGCCTGAAATTGTTAAGAAGTGAGCAAATTTGCCGTGCATATGCACACAGTATTTTTCAGTGCTTATGAGGCCTGTCAGTTTTATGTGGATATCCAATAAACCAGCAAAAATTGTACCTGTGTGAAGCATGGACGTCTTAGAGTTTTGTAAACTCTCTACCAAACCCCTCAGCAGCTGAACTGTGACAAAATGTTTGGCAAGCTGTGTAACTAATGAAGTTTCATTTCCTCCAGATCTGTGCTTTGTGCTTACAGCCTCTGCTGTCCGAGAAGTTATAAAACTGAAGCACTTCTTGGAGCTGACACATTGTTAACATCTTTCTCCCAAATAGAGTAATTTGTTTTGTTTTCCTTTTTTCAATGGTAGGTGGGGTTAAATTCACACTGAAATCTTTCTTATGTGTGGGTAACAAACCTGACTGTTACCATATGGCCGAAAGAAACATTGAATTCTTCTGTTTAATAACAGAAGCCTAAAGAAATATTCCTGCTAAGTATTCCACTTAAATCAAATCTGTTTGAAATGGATCAATATGCTCAAAATTGTGAGGAGGTCAAGATGAAGATGGGACAATGGACAAAACATAATTCTTCACAACTTGCTCTAGATAGATAAACAGATGTTGTTAAATGTTTTGTTGCACAAGAGAGTAGGATACTTACTTTGTTTCAAAGCCCTTACAAAACCAAAGCCAAACAAAACAAAAACCACCCTAGCACAAAAAGTATAAATTCAATTTAACTGTTAAATATAGAAACCACTTGTTTCAAGGGCTAATCTTGTCATAATACAAACACTGTACTTCAGTTGGACATTTATAAATCACCATAATAGGAGTGATGATGCCATGTGTTGTTTTGACTAATACTAGACCTATGATGGTTTAAGAGAACCACAGAATCATTCTGATTGGAAAAGTCTTTTAAGACCATGGGGTCCAACCATTCCCCCACCACTGCAGGGTCACCACTAAACCACATCCCTCAGCACCACATCTCTATAGCTTTGAAACCCCTCCAGGGATGGGGACTCCACCACTGCCCTGGGCAGCTTGGGCCAGGCCTCGATAACCCTTTCGGGGAAGAAATTGTTCCTCATGTCCAACCTAAACCTCCTCTGGTGCAACCTGAGGTTGTTTCCTCTTGTCCTGTTGCTTGTTCCTTGGGAGAAGAGACAAACCTCTCCTTTAAGAAAGTTGTTGAGAGCAAGAAGGTCTCCCTTGAGCCTTCTTCTCTCCAGGCTGAATCACCCCAGGTCCCTCAGCCACTCTTCACAAGACTTGTGCTCCAGACTCTTCCCCAATGTCGTTGTTGGTTAAAAAACAAACAAAAACAAAAAAGCAGCCACACCTGCCCAGACTCCCAGCGGTAGGGACTGCTGGAGCCCGCTTTGAGCTCGCTGCCGTTCCCGAGGGACGTGCCGGTCCTGAGGGGTCGGTTACGGCCGGCACTGCCCAGCGCGCGCTGCACCTCACGACCCTCTGCCTCCCCAACCGTTACCCGCCACTGACGGTTGCCCGGCAACCGCGCAGCTGCGCGCCGAACGTCCCGCCCTCTCAGACGCACGTGCGACCTCCCCCCATCCCAGCCAGGCACCGCCTCGCAACATCCGGGAACTCCCAGCCTCGCCTCCCCTCCCCAACTTCTCTGACGTAAGAGCCTCGTGACCCAATGGGCGGTGCCGCTGCGTTTCCGGCGTCCTGTCGCGTCTCCTGGACACGGGCATGAGGTGGCTGCCATCGGACGGGTGCGCGGCGGGTGGAGAGGGGACAGATCCAAGGGGGACCTGACGGTGCGCTCGTGATAAAACAAGGAAAAAATACCGTTACCGGGAGTCACTCTGCTTGTTGTGCCGGTCACTCTCCTGCTGTTTGCATTTTGTGCGCGCGCAGGCACGAGTTTCCCATCGGAACGCTTCTAAATCCCCGCCAGTAGGACATGGGAGACTCCGGCCCGGGGGCGGGGCTCCCCCGGTTTCGGTAGATGGTGGCGCCGCGGCCATAGTAACGGTGTGTCCGTGTCCGTCTCACGGCGCGAGCCTCACAGGTACCGCTATCGCTTCTCCATCCGCCGTTTCCCGCCTTCCCGCCTAACGGTCATTAGTTAACAGCCGGCACGCGCGCCTAACAGCCTTTGGGAGCCAGCTGACGAGTGGGGCGCGGCCCACCGCTGTGGGGGCAGCGCGCGCAGGCAGCCGCTTACAGCCTCCCAGTCCCCGCCAGTCACCGTTTGGTGGGATCGATGATTATTTTCTGATAAAATGTTTCGAACTGGAAGCTACTGGCCTATTGTACCTTTTTGAATGCGCAAAAAGCTTTGAATGTGGAAAATTCTATCGCCTGTTCAAAATTTCGATCCCGTTTTCTGAGACCTGTAAACTTTTGACCTTGCTGGAAAAAAATAATCTTTATTTTTAAGGCTTGTGAGTGTAAATGCTGTACATAAATTAGTATTAAATTTGAATGCTTCCCCCTTATCCTTTCTTTAAAGGTTTATATGTTTATGAGACCCCATGTTTCCAATCCATCGCCTGTAAGGCATCATTAGGTATGGAGAACTTCATCCTGTATGAGGAGATTGGAAGAGGGAATAAGACAGTTGTTTATAAAGGAAGAAGAAAGGGGACAATTAATTTTGTTGCTGTTCTTTGTGCTGATAAATGCAAAAGAGCTGAAATAACAAACTGGGTAAGTAATGGTTTTTTTCCTGCTAAATCAGGAAAGAGAAAAATAACACGTGGTTCCTTACATGGAGTTTGTCACCTTTTAAATCATCTTCTTAAGATTTTGAATTCTTAGATGTTAAATAGAGCCTTACTTTAATGTCTGATTTTATTGTTGTTTAAATCGCATGCATAAACCCATGTTTACAGGCTTACTGTTTCTATGGGGTGTCAGAGAACTTGTAAAAGCAATTACTTGCATGTAGTGGTTTGCTTTATTCTATTATTAATTGTGCAAATTCAGTAGTGGTAACACCTTCCAGTAAATAATTAATTTCTTGCTAAGAAGTTATTTTTGATGAAAGAATAGCATTTAAGGTAAATTATGTTTTTGTAAATGTTAGAATGGCAAACTTTTAAACATATAATGCTTTCTGGAAGAAAAAACCCTATAACTAGTGCAGTTAGCCATTTCAAATATCATTTGAATGATTGCTCTTGCCTGATAAGATGAAGAATGATAGAGAAAATTATTTTTATTTCCTCTTACTGCATTCACCACATTGTCTCACGCTCGTGTGCTCATTTAAAAAGAAACTTGCAATCCAAGTTTGACTCCAGCCAGCGTTGGTTTTCAACTTGCCTCAGAGTATAGCTTCAGGGTGGCCAGAGTAGGGAAAGTTGGCATCTCAGTCACAGGCAGAGCCTTCCCAGCTTCAATCACTTGCTTTGTTTATCATTTCATTAGTACTGTTGTTTTTTTCTCTTTGTGTTGTTTTATTAAACTGTCCTTATCTCAACCCCCCCCAGTCTCACCTTTTTTTTTTTTTTCCTTCTTCCTGATTCTCTTTTCCATTCCAACAGAAGGGGCTGTGGAGGGGGGTGGGGAAGCAGTGGTGAGTGGCTGTAGGTGTTTAGCTGCCGGCAGAGGTTAAACCACGACAATGAGTAAAGTTATCTTTTCTCAACGTACATGTATAACTAAAATATTTGTAGAATAATGCTGATGCACTGGAAAACGTAAGAGAACAAGTAAAGTTTTATTGTCTCACGTTAAGTTCATAGATACTGCTTTTTGGGTGGTCATTGGTGTGTGTGTGTGGTGGTTGTTGTTTTTTGGTGTTTTGGTTTTTTGTTTTTTTTTTTTTTTTTTTTCCCCAGTTGATTATGTGAAAAATTTTGTTCAAGGTTCGTCTGACTCATGAAATCAGACACAAGAATATAGTGACATTTCACGAATGGTATGAAACAAGCAACCATCTCTGGCTTGTAGTGGAATTATGCACAGGTAAGAGTTTTAAAGGTAAAAATTTAAAGAGTATTTGTAGCAGATTTCTAAAAACAGAGAAACAAGTGATTTCTCCACAACAAATACTTAGCTCTTTGAAAAAGCTTAGTAACTCTCTGATTATTAATTTGAGAATCCTATTTATATATCAAGAAATAAATCAAGACTTAATATTGTTCAAATTAATTTTTTAATCAACGGGCAATTCTGTAGCTAATAGTAAATTATTAAAGTGTTCTTACTGTTCAGTGGAAGTATTTTGACTTCTTTGTTAAGATATTAATTTGTGATCTCTGAACTAAAACTTCATTAAGTGATTCACTGAATTTTGCATTTTCTCATCAACTGATGAGAATTCTCTAATTGTGATGATGGTTTTAAACTCCAGATAGTGTGCTTTACTTCAAGAAAAGAAAAAAAGGCCAATTGTGCAAGTGATGCGTGTTTAGATTTTTAGTATCTGGAGTTTCTTTCATAGTAAAAGTCCATATTGCATGTAGCCTTTTTTTTTTTTTTTTTTTTTCCTCACCAGAATTCTGCCTCAAAAATTACTGAAGGTGAGAAGCAACAAGTTTGCTTTTTTTGGGAGGAATCAGGTCATTCTTTCAGTTGTTAAAGTTAATGGCTCATATGGAGGCTTTCTCCTGTTTGCTTAGTCTAACTTATGGGCACATATTTAAGTTACTAGGCAGCCTTTTATTAAGTACAGTTTGACCAGTCATCGTGTATTTTTACCTTGCAGTATGTCAGTTTGCTGCAAGAGTGTCTTAAAGCAAACTTAGTTATAAATAGAATAACACATAGATTTCTTAATAATTTTGTAGAGCGCTGAAAACTGCACTTTGAAATATTGAAGATCTCACTTGTCTCAAGGTGACAAAGTGAATTTCTGTTCTAAAATGCAGCATACTTCTCTGTTGCTTGTTTCACCACTATTTTTGTGTGTGTGTGTATTTGGTCATATTATGGAATTATTCTATATGTAGCCCTCTAAATTACATCATAAAAAACCCCAGTAAATAAACATGTAATATGTTCTTGGATTTAAAGGAATGACTGATTTACTAAACAGCATTAAACAGAAGGAAAATAATTTAAAGATTCATCAGTGTTGAATAATTTGAAGAATGCTGTGATGACAGAACTTAAAGTCCTTCTATTCTCTGAAAGTACTGAACAAATAGAAAAAAGTTCAGGAAAATTTATGTGGTTTGGAAGAAAAGATATGTTTTTCTTTCCTATTAAAATCACTCCTAATCCCTGTTTTCATTCAGGGACATGAATTTGTGTTAATTTCTTAATTTATTTTTTAATCTGCATGATTTAGCAGAAATATAAGGAACAGCTAACCCAGGAGACCCGTAGATAATATGTGAAATGCAAACTGTAGGGTAGGAGAGTGGGGCAGGAAGGAGGAGAAAGACTGAGCAATGAGTATGTGAGAAATGAGATTAGTAGAAGTCCAAGTCCTGTGAACAGTTAGGACAGGAATGGCTGAAATGGGATGAGTCTGGTGGGGTACCTGAGAATAGGGGGGATGTGAGGAAGCAGCTGATGGGGGAAGAAGGGAAATTTTTGCAAGGGCAGAGAAATAGTAACAATCAGCGAGGAAAAGCAGAAGGTGAATGTGAAGTCTAGGGAAGGACATGAATAACAGAGGATACATGTGAGGGTTATTTGGAAGGTGTTGGAGGTGTAATCTGATCAGAAGCAGAGGAAGGGTTGGTTGGAATTTAGTGGAGAAGGAGAGTGATTAATTTGGAAGGACAGAGAAGGGTTTCCTGTTAGGATGAGAAGTACAGAGAGATACGAGAGATGCTGGGGCAGGAAGCTAGGATTGGTTAGAAAAATCTGGGAAGTGAAATTTTAGTCCTGAGTTTTTGTGTTGTTTGGTGGTTGGTGTGTGGTTGTTTGTGTGGTGGTGTGGTTTTTTTTTTTTATCCGTTGGATGATGTTTCACCTCAGGGCTGCAGGACATAACCAGGTTTTACTATTTCTGTGGTCTGTGAATTCAGTGCAAGATTGTATGTCATTTTACCACTTGTTTCCAGGAGCTGATAGCCTGCTCTTGGTAGTGTTTATTATTTTAACTCATTCAATGGGGATCTGGTTAAGGAATTTGAGCAAACCCATTGGGGTACACTGTGACATGACATGGTTTCTAGGTTTCTTTTTTCCATTTTGTTTCCTTTGTAAAATCAAGTAACTTTGAAGGCATGCACTCAATTTAATTGTAGTCAAAGTTAATATTATATTTTTTTGTTACAGTATTGGAAATATTTTTTTTTTCTCTGTACATCTTAGATTTAGTAACTATTAGATAACCTCGAGAAATATTTTTAGTATTTACTGATAATGATTTTTGCTTGACAGCTTTTGAAGAAACTTACAGAATGCCCTTGGGAATTATTTGTATGGCGTCTTCTTTATATGCACTTTCTGACTATGTGTATTTCATATTATACTATGTATATTTCAGGTGGGTCTCTAGAATCTGTTATTGCTCAAGATGAACATCTACCTGAAGATGTAGTGAGAGAATTTGGTGTTGATTTGATTACTGGTTTATACCATATTCATCAACTTGGAATTATCTTTTGCGACCTGACACCTGGAAAGGTAAGGAGGAGTATGATTTATAGGGGACACTGCATGTTACTTTGCATAGCATCAGCATTTAATTAATTATTCCTAATTTACTGTTTGAAAGAGGCTTACCTCAGGTTGGAGGCCAGCTGAGCTTTGCAATATATGTGAAGACATTGAGAGATGAGTCTCTAGCTGGAATATTTTATGATCTAATTGATTATTTTTTCTCAGTTGTATATCTGGTACAAAGTGATAGATTCTTTTTGTTTCGGTGTATTGGTTTGAATTAATAAAGAATTTTAGTTCTCTGTCCTCATACATATAAGTTCGTTATTATACCTATTGTTTGGTTTTGTTTTTTTCCCTCATCTGACTGAATAGGCTATTTCCCCAAACAACATTTTGGGGGTTATGAAGTTTTTAATTACAAGAACAAGCAGTGATCAAGTAGAGAAAACTCTCATCATCATTGGACAAAATCTTTTGAATTCTCTGCCAAATAAAAATATTTGTTGGTTTTTTTTTTTTTTTCCTTGAAGCTATTTTTCATTTTAGTACTTTTTTTTTCCTATGGAGTTTTACTCTACTTTTACTTTTCTATAGTAACATTATTGTTCATTTATGTTTAATAATGAATAAACAGAAGTGCACATTAAACCTCTTTAGGGTTCTATTGTAAGATTCTGTAGTTTTTCAGGTATAAGAAAAAAGGCAGTATTTGGGTTGACTTAACCAAAAACACTGAATAATTTTTTCTTTTATGGTGATCATCTCTGTGTACTTAAATAGTTTGTGGTTAATAAAAAAAATCACAATTATTTTATCCTTTGTGTTTGGAAATTTCAGCGGCCATCTGTTTTAGTGTATATTTGTATGCTGAATTTTGTTTATTTTCTAGATTCTGCTGGAAGGGCCTGGCGCTTTGAAATTTAGTAATTTTTGCTTGGCTAAAGTGGATGGTGAAAACTTGGAAGAATTTTTTGCTTTGGTTGGGTCCGAAGAAGGAGAAGGAGATGCCAGTGAAAGTACATCACAAAGATACCTGAAAAATAGACTTCAAGGTATGATATTTTTACTAGCCAAAAATTAATTTATACCAAAGGCACAGAATGGAAGATGGAAAAAGCCTTTGCTTGAAGTAGTTTGGAGAGAAAACCTTGAAATTAAATAGTTGTTTATTGTTCTGTTGGGGCTGATTAAATTTCTAGAGAAACTCAATACTCAAATACAAAACTTAGCTCTTAAGGAAGACTTTTCCAGAGAGATCATAACTTACAGAGGGAATAGTACCTGCAAGTGAGTAGAAAGGAAAGAAACTGTATTTACTTGTAAACTTTCTTAATGTTTTGCTGTCTCCTGCTGAAAGTCCACGCTGGAAATACTAAGACCAAGAACAGACCTTTATTCAGGAAGAAATACAAATCTAATCTCTTTCCTGTTGCCTTTCAGAACAGCTGTTTTGATGTGTATGGTTAATGACCTTTTGTCCAAAAAAAACCAAACCCAAACAAAAACTAATGAAACAAAACAAAAAGCCACACAAAAAACCCAGCCAAACTAAAAAAAAAAAAACCAAAACCAAACAAACAAAAAAACCCAAAAAACCAAACCAAAACCCAAGAACAAAAGAATCCAAAATAAAATACTTACAGGACTATGAAATTAACATTTTTGCTGAATTTGCGTAAATTTTTTTGAGATTTTTGAGACCTGAGTGTTTTAATGGGGAGCTATTGTAGAAATAGGAATGGTATATTTCTTTTTATATATTGAAACAAAAGGGGTTTGTGAATAAGTTGCTATAATTTGATAGGTGATACTTGCATAGAGTTTTAGTGTGAAAATAGCTTTAACTAGTTTAGATCAGTGATCTAGTTGGCTAGCTGCCTTGGTTTTGTAACAAGATTTTTCTAATCTCATAAAGGTTTATGCCTTGTGATAGTTAAAAAAATACCAAGCAGCCAAACCTGATGTAACAGGATAATTTCTGTTACTCACATGAGAATTATGTTGTTTTACCATTCTGCTCAATTTGCTTGGCTCTGGAAGCTGTCAAGGCATATCAAAACATGCTTTGCATTACTTACTGTGTTAGAAAAGTGTAGCATAAGCTGGTTTGGTTAATACAAGTGAAATAAACAACAAAATAACATCTATAATCCTGTGTAATTCAGTAAAAAGGTAAGAGACATCCTTTGAAACTGCACATATGATATCTGTTTTCTAACACTAAGTCAAGATAACCCCTAACTCACTGAAGTATAGAGACAAACGTTTGAGGTGTTGAACAGAGTGAGTGCTGAATGAATAATCAAAGTCCATTATGCATACTGTATTTTGTAGGTTCTCCATTATACACAGCTCCAGAAGCAATAAAGGGAGAAGACTTCTCCAAAGCCAGTGATCTGTGGTCCTTGGGATGTTTGCTCTATGAAATGTTCTCAGGTTGTAAGTTCATGTATCTATTTAGTATCTGCAATGATGGAAACATAGGTTCTGGTCCCAGACTAAATTCTTGTTAACTTTCTAGGGAAGTTAAGATCTAGAAAAACTCAAAACATGTTTTAAAGGTTTTGTGAAGGGTATACTAACTGCACTTTAAAAACAACACACCAAAAGGATGTCTATCAAATAATCAAGTAAATTAATATTGGAAATTGTCCTTTTTTTTCCTTGCTTTAAATATTATGATGCTACTTAAATCATAGTATTTACATGACATATGTTAAAATTATAGCCGTCCTCAAATTCTGACACTGTCATGTTTTTAATCTCCTCAGTATTAAACTCTGGGTGCATTATTTTGACCTTTGAAAGAAAAAAACCTGTCACTAGTATAAAAATGAGTAGTTTGGTTTCCTTCAGGTGAAGTACCTGTTTACATTATCTGCAGCTGGAAGGAAAATTTCGTCACAAAAGAGAATTGAAGTGCTACCTTACGAAGACTAAATCTGCTGATCTGTTGGATCACTGTAGTTACATAGATATTGAGATTTCTGCCTAGACCTTCTTCTGTGTTTGTTTCACTGCTGATTTATAGAAGGCTATCATGATGACCTGCATCAAGCCATCTTTGGTGCCTCTTCTGTCCATGGTCTCTTTTGCAGTTCATGATAGAAGTTTTTGTATTGAAATTGTCAGGAGAACTTGATGAATAAAATTCAGGCTGAGGGTGTTTATTTCTTGAATGTCTCCTTACAAAATAAGCTCATCATATGTCATTGCACTTGACAGCCATTTTGAAGTTTGCCTGATCTGTGTAATACCCTTCTGTTTGTAGGAAGGCCACCATTTTTCTCAGACAGCTTCTCTGAATTAATGGAAAAGATTTTATATGAAGATCCATTGCCACCTAGACCAGAGGGTAACATACTGTTATTGTTTAATGAATCAAATAAGAATAATACTTAACAAATGAACATTAAATTAACAATTTTAATTAGTTTGGAGACTGAGTTTTGGTAGTTTGTTTGGTTTGGGGTTTGTTTGAGGATCTTTTGAAACGCAAGTAGTGTATATCTAAGATTCTTGATTATCAAGGGTTAGAGCTGGGCTGGCCACTAAATGAATGGCAGATGCTCTGTCTTAAGGAAAAAACAATACAGTCACATGTTAAATTTTTTTTTTCAGGTGAAATTACTATTAAAGAAAACTTAACATGATCTGTAGATAATTATTTCATCTACATTGTCTGACAGTTGTTTTTGCTGCCCAATACTTCTCGGGTGCTTCTATTCACAGGTTCTGCTTTTCACAAGCCTTCTGCGGAGTTCATTAGTTTGCTTGACGGGTTACTTCAAAAAGATCCTCAGAAAAGGTAAACTGTCTAATCCATGACAGTTTGCTACATCATTTTTTTAATTTCTGAAGAAAATAATTGCCATGGTACCGTATGTATAGTATTTTGTGGATTACAGAGAAAGGAAAAATCATTTCAACCCTCATACAAAGAAAGCAAATAGTAGTTTTTCTTATATGGAGAATTAATATTTTAATTAAGCATATCTTTGTACTTTTGTAGCTGATGCTAAACAGATAATTTTGTAACATAAATGATGGGCAGTCTTAAAATTGGATGGCTTTGCTTGTCCAGAGTAAAAGGTGCACCTATTTTATGGGGCTCTGTAGAGTCAGAGGGTTTTAAAACCTTGTCTGGTATCTCTCTGTGGAGCTGTACTTTGCCACTTTTTCTATTTGTTTGTGGCTTTTCAAAAGGCTGAATTGGACAGACCTACTGAAGCATCCCTTCTGGAAAGGATCCCTCAGCCATTGTGGTGGTGATTCTGCAGACAGCCAGGGCACAAGCTCAAGGTACTAAATGTTCAAGGAATTATTCTTTTGTAGTAAATATAAGGAAAAGAAAATTAGTTTTCTGTAAATTTTCTAATTTTTGAATATTGCTTAGGATTTTCATGTTGTTAGCTAATTGATAAATAGACTTTTACACCATCCAGTGAACAGTCTTGAAAGCTTAGGATCTGTGTTATCCTATTAGTGTATTTTACTATTTGTTCACTTTTGACAGACTCCTTCCATCTGGCTCTAGAATGTGTTAAAATTTACTTCTGAACTAAGTAGTTAATATGTTTATACAACAGTGATGCACATTAATTTGACTCTTTCTGGTTGTTTTTTAAAAAGCTTTTGTAGACTCTTATAAATATGGGTCAATTTTATCCTTAGTGAGATGCTTTTTATTTGATTTTACGTATTAGGCTTAGAGCATCACAAAGCCTATCAGGACGGCATCTTAGATTTGTGGTTCATCTTCTCTCCTTGCAAATGCAGCTGACCCATATTCTTTGCTTATGACATGAAGCATTAATCTAATGTTGTTGTTTTGTTTGTTTTTCTAAATTTGTAACAATCTACAGTTATATATGCAGAAAACCCCAAACCTTTTATGAATATAGGTTCTATGTATTAAGTTAGGCTTCTTCAAATTTCCTCTTACCTTGCTGGTTTTTTGGTTTTAATTTTGAATTAGATATTTAGTGTTGATTTTTATATTCTTCCTTTTTAGGTTCCAATCTAGAGAATTAATGTGAAAACAGTTTTAAGAATGCTGATTTTTTTTTTTTTTTATGCTCAATCTATTTTAAAATTCTCTCTTGTATTTTTGATACCAGTGCTGCAGTATTTTTGTTATTAACAGTTATTCTAGTTTGAGATACAGCTCTTTGTCTTTTAATTTTATTACTGTTTTCACCATCAAGGTAAGAAATCAAGATTTAATGTTTATACCACAAAGTAAGAATTTATTCAAGGTTTTAGCAAGACTTGTGTCAACCTCCACCACAGTGCTTGTCTTTGAGGAATTTCAGAGAATCAGAAGAATCCTACGAAATACTGGACAATTTGACCTTACTCTTGAGGGTCCTCTAATGCTTCTAAAATATCCATTGATGTAAATGCTAATTGAGAGATATGACAAGTGTAGGACTTTGGCTTGACATGCAAAAGAAGCTCAGTATTGTTTCTCTTCAAACTATGAGATCCACATATCTATTTTCTTCACAATGTGGATTTGATTACTATTTGATATTGTGGAAAGCATTCGGGAAGGTTATATGACCTGGTTCCAGCTGAGCAATAGAGGGGTGTAGTCAAAAAACCCCAGACAACCAAAATCAAGAAAGTTGCAATTAAGCATGACATGTAAATTATTATGCAATTATTATTATTCACCTTAACCTAGGCTACAGGCTTCATTATTAAAAGTAGAACTATTGTGACATTTTCTTGTGAGGATTTGAGTGGCCTGTAAACTTCTAATATTCTGATTCATGCAAGTTGTACTGAAAGAGCTAGAGAATTCTTCATATTCTCCAAGTCATTTGCTGTAAACTTGTCATCATTGCCATTACTAATACAAAAAAGTATGTGTAATAGAACAGCGTACTACTGTGATATATTTATTTATTTATTTTAAAAATCTGTATAATTAATATATTTTATTAAGCAGAAGTGAAAGCACAGAGTTATTGGTACCTTGGAATGCCAAAGAGACGGTGGATGCTCATAAAAATGTAGATAACTTGTCATCCTCCAGAGCAGATAATAAGCTAGCAAGCAAGTCTTTCCAAATAGGTAATATTATTTATGATGCTATTCTGAATTATTCTGTGTCCTGTGAGTTCTGTCAGTCTTACCAACATGCTTATTCTCTGTGTTTTATTTAGTCTTTTTAACTGTGAATGCAAGTTCTTGTTCTCTTTTCAGTAGAAACTCAGACTGAATTGCGCCCAAAAAGTGCAGCTGATGGTGAATCAAATGAATCCATATTTCTTCTCAGGTATGAAAACCTAAAGAACAAGCAGTAAACCCTTGAAACCCTGTGTGGGCTTGGGTTTGAATTTTTATCTTTTTTTCTCCTGTCTCTTCAGAAATTTTATTACTCTGTAGCTTTGTGTTATTGTGTCTCCTTTTGAATTTTCTATCACTGGATTAATTAATGTTACAGTCTTTGAAGAGCTGCAAAAGCAGTATGTGTCGTTAAAGCAGTGCTTTTATGGCTTTATTCCACTGTGTTTTGGAACTAGACTTTTTATTTCTTAGCTGTCTAATTTTATTTGGTGTTTGTATTTTTAATTTAGTTGCTTATTCTAATAGAGAAAATTGATTTGCAACTAAATATGTATATTACTTTCTGCTAATCAAGAAAACACATCCCTTTGAAGATGTTGATTAAATTAATTTCTTGGCCTGACAATTTCAATAATTCTAAAGTTGATTTTAAACACATTAAATTGATGTATATTGCAAAAACCAAGTTCACTAGCAGCTCTGTGAAAATTGCAAATTTGCAGTGTTCTTGTCTCTTTACTTAATTTTTCAATTAGCAGACAGGATTTTTTAAGAGAAACTGAAAAGTAAACCCAGTTCACATTCATACAAAGCATTAGGCAGTTCATAATTTTAATTTCCTAGCCCAGAGTTGTCAGTCAGACGAGAGTAACATAAATTGCAATGTTTTTGTCAAGTTAATTCTCTTCATCTATTGTTTGTTCTTAAGATGATATTGGTTTATTATCAGTTCGGAGAGTGACTATGGGTGAGAAAATAATCAAATTGCATTGATTTAACAGCAGCAAATAAAAGAAACCACTCAGTCCTTCACATTTTTAACTGACAAACAAATCCCAACCTTGTCAGGATGTATTTAAAGATGTGAAGTTCATGTCTATTTGGCATATTAATCATTTATCTTCTGTATATATTCATTTAGCATCATTTATGCTTGTCAGCTTTGAAGGTTTACTATATGGCATGAAAGTTTAGAAGAAAAAAAAATAGTTTGAAATGAAACTTTATCTTTCCCCCCTCTGCCCCGTTTCAGTTCTCGTCCCACTCCTAGAACTAGCACTGCAGTAGAACTAAGTGATGCTACTGAATCCTCAGTCCGGAATTCTCCACAAAGAGATTCATGCTTGAAAAAGGTGAGTGGAAAAATAATATTGAGGAACGGTGCTATCTTTATAACTTGAATTTTAGCCTGGAGTCTGTGGCAAAGTCAACTTCTCCATCCTTCCATAATTATAACAGGAAAGCTGTTTCTACACTGTTCAAGTTATTTGAAAAATAATTTGCAGAACTTCAGATGTAAGGATTGAGAATGATGTTTAGTCTCCTTTTTCCCCAGCGTGTAAAAGGGATAATGCTTTCGTCTTTCCTCTCAGTCTACTTATTGGATCTAGTGATTCTTCTTCCGATATGTTTCTTTAGTTGACCCTATCTGCTGGTACATAAAGTAGTTTAGAATATGTTGTTTATATGGCCAAACTGTGTAGTATAATACTGAAATGAAATATTTTGTTAATAAACATAAACTATATTTTTTGTGAGCGCAAAACAGTTTTTTCGAAAACTTTGTTCTTGTTCTAGGCTAAAATTACGTGCTCAAGTCAGCAGGATATGGAGTCAACATTGAAAGAGCTCATTTACACTGAATCTGATCTTATCATAACACCAATCATTGACAATCCAAAGGTAAAACAAAATAAAATACAAGATTCGGGAACTTGTGGGTGAGGCTGTTTTTGCAGATAAATCTTTAATCAGGGTGAAAGTAATTTCCTGTATTTTATAATTTTCATCTGAAAGCAGTTCCACCCAGTTATCTGGCAAGCTCTTGTGCAATTTTTTGGCAGTCTTTTAAAATCCTATTGTGTTGCTAATTTGGAGAACTGAGTTATTTTGAGAATGAATACTAGTATTAAATAATGTCTTACAAGAAATAGAAGCTACTAAATGCTGTGTTGGGTGCTTTTGTGGATTTGTTTCCTGATAACTTGGTTTGATACCTATTCTTTAAATGAACACAGAACTGTGTTTTGTTAGACCCCAAACAAAGCCATAGATGAAGCTTTCTAGTTACAACTTAGACCTTTACAGAGTAAATTTTGTTACTCTTTAAACTTCAGACATGATAATTTTTCTAATAAATATAAACTCTTGGAGAAGACGACCTGAAATTAAAAGAAATGTCTAGCCAATTTCTGTCATATGGGTTCTAATGTGCTAAAAGTTTGTGCTGAGTTCTCTTAAGTGGAGATTGACACTTTCTTGACAGCAAGGGGAAGACTGAAAAAGAATCAGAGCTCTGCACTGTCATGTGCATGTGTTGGCATACATGTACCATTGCTAGAAGGAATGATAGGCACCAGTTCCTTTTTAGTCTTCCTTTATTACTGTGCAAAAAAATTAGGTAATTCTAGCAACTTTATTCAGTAAGTGGCAGATGCAGTGAATGCAACATTTTTCATTTTAAGTGAGCATTTAGCTTCTTAAGAATTTTGTGCAGCTTTTAGTTGCTTTATTGCAGTAGAGTAACATTTTTTTTATGTTTTAATGGAATTGTTAACACTCTAAAAAAAAAAAAAACCAAAAAACCAAAACCAAAAAACAACCTTATGCAGCCCAACAATACTATTTTAATGTGTTTGCAGTGGGGGCCATTGTTGCCAGTGGAGAATTTCCAAGGTAATTCTGCACTTGAATGCCACCTCTGTAAATTTTCCTTTCTGTCTCAGGACTCCATACAAAGTCTTAGCCCTTCACTGCTTCTCTTCTTACTACAAGTCTAAGAAATGAGCTTAGGGGTAAGTGTACATACTAATGTGCACATGGAGACTAATCTCCTTACCATTCAAAGCCAGTCTCGGAATTAATGCAATACCCTACTAAATTCTAGGGACATGTAATTGGAGTCACTGCATACTTAGTGATCTTTGGACTAAAGAATGATACTGACACCTGGTAAAGCTGAAGAGTTTGTAATTTAATCCTCTGGAAAGGGATTTACAACATGCTGGCAGAATTTTAAAAGCTGAAGTGTCATCTTATATTGTAAAATTTTCCGGTGTTCTGCAGATCTGTGGAAGCAAAGACTTCTGTTAGAAAATAGCGCTTAAGTTACACTTGGATTTCATCTGTCAAAGGCTAACTTTCCCTATACAGTCACCATTTTTGTATGCTTTAGTTACTGAAAATTGCATTCAAACACTGTCACTGAGCAGTCATCTAATTTCATGATGTACCAGAAGATGATGTCTTGTGGGGAGAAAACACATATATTATGAATGATTAGCTGGTGATAATGTGACTTTTTATGTACTAGAACGATCTAGTGCATGTATATGTATTTACTGTATGGGAATGAATTACTAAAGCATTTCATGAGCTCACAGCTACATGGCTACATGGTTCCTTTCTGTAGCTTTTGTAACCCAAAGGAAGGTATTTTTCTGCATACAAGGAAGACAAAAATGTAAACTGAAGAAACCCTATCATTTTGTATTCACACACAAAAAAAGTCACTTACATGCAAATGCTAGCAATTTAATTATATTGGAAACAGAGTTAAATCTCAAATATCTGCTTGGAAGAAATCCATACCAGACAATGGTAAATGCCTTGGTAATGAGCAGTGGTTTGTACACCCGTACTGTAAAATTTTTCGTCTTTGTGTTTTCATGTTTACCTACTTGAGAGTTTCCCAGAAATGTATTAAAACTAGTTGTATTATCTTTTTTTTTTTTTTTCCAGATAATGAAGCAAGTGAGCAAGCCAGTGAGATTTGACTTGAAAACTTTACATATACCAGTGTATTCAGGTATGGATCTGCTGAAGTTGTTAAAACTTAAATTCTGTGTGTGATGTTACAGCTCACCCTCACAAGGCCTGTAGCCTTCCCTGTAGATGATAACCTATCACAGCTGCAGAACTTGTAACTTTTCTGAAACTGGAATTAGACATGTAATGTTTTTAGCTAGACCAATTTTGAGTAGGCTTTTCAACTCCTAGAAGTTACACACTCTTGCTTTGTCTTCTGTTTTCTTCAGTTACAAGCCCATGCTCAAAGCCTATGAAAATGAGACAGCCAACACTGGTTTAGTGTGAGGAAAACCAGCATACTTTCTTTCCTGTCTTATTTTTTGTAAACAGCCAAGATACTTTAACTGAAATTACTCAACCAAACAAATAAAGATTTGACAAGGGTAGAGCAGCATATGAAAACAGGATCTTAACATGTGCAGCATTGATCAGCCGCAATACTACACAGCCTTGCCAGTCCCACCTCTAGTAATGAAATGGGATGGGAATCATGTCCCAAAAGATAGTGATGAGTTGTTTAGGGGTTGTTATTTTTTTGTTGTTGCTGGTAGTTTTTATTGTCTAGAAAGGCTGCTGTTATTTCTGAAAATAAAAGGCTTCTCTCTGTCATGAGTGTAACGTTTCTTTCCCTGGGACATTTCCTCTCGGCTACTTACGGAAGTATTATTACACTTTGCTCTCCTTTAAGAAGGATGTTGGCCAGGTATGCGTAGTCCTAAAATTCACATAGCACCTCTTTCTAGGCATAGAAGTTTCTTTTTTCTTTCTATAAATCATATATTTTGTAGACCTAATTTGTTTAAGAAACTTTCTTGTTGGAAAGGAAAACAGCATCCCCCAGCCATAACTATAGAAACAGAAAATACTTTAGTTTGGCTAACATCCTAGGCAAAAATGATCATATTGAAGTGCCAAATGGGGTGGTATTTTATCACATTCCATTTAAGTAGCTAAATTATCACAGTGCTGGTGTGATACATTTAACTATTGTTGTCCGTATTTATTTAACAAGAGACATTGTGTTTTGTGCTTGTAACACTTTCAGGGTTTGTAGCTTTTTTTCTGGACAACTTTCTGTTTGGTTTTGAAGATACTGAATTTGATGCTGCTTCTCAGTAATAATGGAAGACAGTATGGAAAATTTAAGATAAATACCTGAAATCCAAATCTCTTTTCACCTGTATTAATATAAATTATAATTGCCTTCATTAGTTGGTGGTGTTACTTAAGTGTAAAACTGGAGTAAAAACCAGAAGACTTGCTCTTAAATATTCTATACTTGAGCATATCAGGATGGCAGATAAGTTATTAATAACTAAACAAAGCTGAGGGAATGGATGGCTGCTGGAGTGAAGTGAGATCACTGAGACCAATAAGGAAGCCTTTGAAAAGTCTCTATTCATGTACAGTGGTCAGTGAATTCAACGACAGGATTTATGTTCATCAGCCTAGTGACTTAACTGCTTTGTGTCCCTTCTGAAGTCCTCTATGTTCTGATGCTACTAAGGTTTAACTAAATGGATATGGATGTATATGAGCAACTATACACATTTTCAGATTATCCATTCTGAGGAGATTTTTCTGACTTAAATTTTTTTTTTTTTTTGCCTCATTTACCCCAATGAAACTGCATATTTTATTAAGAGTCAAAAATATAAATATATATAAATAAACTGAATCTTAAGTTCTAAAATTATAATTTGATTCAAACTTTGGAACTTCTTTGTTTATGTTGATATTACTTTCTAGTGTGTTAAAGCAGCATCAAAGACCCATTTGCTTTTTAACTACTTGTTTGCTTCTTATGGTTAGATGAGAAGTTACCTGTGAAAGACACAGACTGGAATGACTTCTTGCAACGAGTATGTTCACTGCTTGATTCCACTGAGAAGAATACAGGAGCAGCACGTTCTAAACTGAACTTACTGAACTACCTGTGTACTGTGGCTGTCCACCAGGAAATTGCAAGCAGGCTCATTAGCTCTCAGCTGGTAAATAATAAAGCTTTGATGCAAACAACATTGTTTACAAACTTGCCATCATAGCAAAAATCATCTGCTTTCAAGAAATTGGCATACTGGCAAAAACAATAAGGCAAATAAAATACAAAATAATGAAACAAATTACTAAATTCCATGTCAGGTTTTTTAAAAGAGCTAAGGGAAACTTACTCTTTCTGGCAGATTTCAGATTTACATAACCTGTTGTATTACTAAAAAAGTTGGGCTATAAACTTACCTCGATGGAAAGTGTGAAGTGATACATGTTGCCATTCTAGTCTTTGTAAATCATTAAGTGACAGAGAAGACTGAAAGAAGTTCATGTTGCAATTGTTAAATCAGTTTTATGTGGCCATACATCTGAAAAGAATAGCAAGAAAAGCTTTCTAAAAACCATGCAGTAAAACTTTCACTAAGCTCTATTCCCAAGGGTGAGCATCTGAAGAGGCTAGTTTAGCGTGTACTGAAATTGTGGTTTCGCCTTTCAAGAACCATTTTCTACAAGACAAATACTTTCACTAAAATCCTCTGTAGTGCTATAACACATTTCTCAGAGTATTGCATGTGCAGAAGAGAAATAGACTTATTTTTCCTTTTATGTAAACACATCATAGAGGCTATCCTGAGATATGTACTTTTCATTTTATTTAACAAAAAGTAAGCTACCTTTTTCTCCTACCTTTATAGTATTTGCCAACTGTTTTTATTCTTTCTCACAAAATAAGTTTAATATATTACATACTTGGTGGGTAATACTACATGGTGATCTCTCTGTGGATGAAAATGTCAAGAGTTTTTTTTCCTGTGCATAGTGTTATTCATAACAAAAAACGTGGGTTTTTTTACACACACCAATACATGTTTAGCAGTTTATTTTAAGGCAAGAATGTAGAAAAATTATATTTTTACTCTCAGCCTTTCTGTTTTTTAATCAACATTTGGACAATATTTACTGTGTTTGGTAATACTTTTTGCAAATCTTATCCAAATGCATTTTTATGAAAACTGATATTTGATGATTTTGTTTATCATTGGGATGTCAGATCATTGAAATTCACTAATGTTTATCATCTTTAAACTAGTTTCCTATATTGATACAACAGCTGCGTGCAGCCTCCAACTGGGATGTGTAAGTAACAGTTAGTTTAAATTAATTTGTTCAAATATGGGATTACCACTAAATCTTATTAAGCATATTCTCTAAAAGGGTATTTGAGGAATGTTATAGCCTGTCAGACTCCTGTGCTAGTTGGCTGGCAGTGTGATGGTGTATATAACATGGAATTTTTTTAGTACTGAATTAATATATTGCTATTCCATAGGACCAGAGATTATGGAAAAATACTAAAATTTTATCTAGAAGTTACATAATTTAGTGTATCAAATAATGTTACTTAAAATCACTGAATAAATCAACCTATACCATAATAGTAGTAAAATAACTATAATGGTAGCTTATTTGGTAATTTATTTTATTTATTTAAATATGTGTCAGAAATATTTTACTGTGATAGTGCCCTCTGTTGTTTGTTTCATAACTGTTGATTTTATTATTAAATTTTTTTTCTTAAACATTTACAATTGATTTGCTGATACAGATTTAATTTCAATTTTGACAGCTATATCAATAAGTTGATAATGATCTATAGGGGTTTTCTGTGTTACAAGAAAACTGAACATGAACACGACTGATTAGTAGGAATATATTGAACTAAAGAATCTTCATTCTTCAGTGTTAAAGAAAAAAAAAGTCTTTATGCAGAAATTTATCACTAAATTGAGCTGACATACTGAAATAATCTGGTGATACAAAGAAAATAGATACAAGAAGAAACCTGAGCTGTTGTAAATAACATTTCCAATGTTTCCTGCCCTTAGCCATCTGTGTAAAATATAAACAAGACATAATTCTTTTTGTGATGGTTGTAAAATAGCTTTTCTGCACCTCCAAAAAATTTATTTGATATGCAGACGCGCCAAAGTTGCTCGAGTGATTGGTCTACTGGCATTGCACACATCTGAACTTGGAGAAAATGTACCTGTTTCTGAGGTAACTTTCCTTTTTTATTTTTTTGGGTAGGGGAGGAAGTTTTGTTAATGCTTTTACTGTTTGTGTTGGAAATTTTCACAGCTTTTTTTTGAACCCTGATTTATTTTTTCTCATAGGTATAAATAGGAATATGATTAATTCCATTAATAAAGTGTATAAACTTCTGAGGTTATTCAATGTAGTTGTGATTCTGATCTTCACTAACCTGTGGCAGAACTACACACCAATGCTAAAATTCTAGCCTTTCTTTCTCCGTCTCAGAAAACTTAGGCGCTGTCATAATTCATGTGTGTGTGTATAATAAGAAGGCAGCATTGACACACTTGGTTATCCTGAAATGTAATTATTATAATTAGTGTCAAAATAGTACAATTGAGTCTTAAAAATACTTTTTCCCAAAAAAAGTAATTGAGATGGGACTAATTTGAGGCTACTTGCAGTTCCTCAAGAATATATGTAATAAGGTCAAGTCATTTTCTTTGGAGTCATTTTCTTTGAATCTTTTTTCATTTTGCATGCTCTATAGTTGACTGAAACAGAAGTCTGATTTGACAAAGTGATCTTACTGTGCTTTTTTTGCATGACACATGTGCACACATCATGTTTAATGTCTGTGTAAAGTGTGAATGTGACATTATTTCTACTTCATGGGATGTAGTCAGTATTTGAATGTAATAGGTCTTTGAATGTGAGAAACAACTGCTAACTACATGTAGCAAATACACCTCTGTAAGGTGCAGATCTGGCATGTAGAAACAAGTAGTTATTGGTTAACAGCTGAGTTTTTTGGCAGTGCAGCTAAGGAATTTTTTGGTGTTCTTAGGTCCCTCTGGTTTCTTCTTCATGAATTTTACAAATGATAATGATTACTGCGTGATGTTGCTCAACATTTCAATTCTGTAGTGAAAGCTGAACTCAAAATGTTGTTATCTAGGGGTTTTGTTTGTTTTATAAAGTTGCAAAGTCCTTATGTGTACAGCCAGTGAAGTTTGGTTAAAGTCTTTAAATATTGACAGTTACATATCAGTTGAATTCCAGTTTGCAATTTAAGTTCACTCTTATATGTGGTAGATTTTTCAATATTTAACTTTTAAAAGTTCCAGCAAAAATAGTTAAAAGTAATTTTGAGGTGACTATATAACTTTTTTTCTTTAGATGTTTGGCATTAACATATTCAGGGATAGTTTCCTGAGCTTCCCAGTTTCCATCGTAGAAAACATAAATCCTAGTGTGCTTTGTGTATGTAAAAGCAATAGATGGAAACAGTTTTACATTGAGTATCCAGTTTTTATCACTCAATCCCAGCCCCTTTGCAATTCTTGGTTACCTCATTATGCACATAACCAGTTACCTCTGATCTCTTTTGTACTTTAAAGTACCACAGGACCTAATAGACTCATGCCACACACCACTGCTGGCCCTGACATGTTGAAGTCTGTCTCTTTATTTCTACCCCCTGCTGTCTTTTATCCATTTATTTAAGGATAGTTGTTCTATCTTTGAGGTTGAATCTGCACCATGAACCTTTTTGGTTTTCTTTAAACCATTTGTTCAATAGTAATAACATTAAGTCTTGAAGAAGCAGAAAAACTTTAGGAAAGAAAAGAAGTCTCATCCTCATTTTACAGGCTAAAGTAAATTTTCATGTATTGATTGCCAGAAGCCTTTAGTTTTTTTGGGTTTTTTTTAAGAATTGTCTTCCCATTTACATTTTTAATTTTTTTTTTTAAGTTCTTAATAAAAACTTTAAAACAGTGAACAACAATGTGTCTTGAATGTAACCACTGGAGGTCACTAAAACTCCAAAATAAAATGCAAGTAAACTACTATTTCACAGCCTAGACAAACCTGCAACTGTGGCAGTGTGTCCTATCTTTATTCTGCTGATGTATCCCAATATTTAGGTCACTGTATTAAAAAAAAAAAAAAAAAAAAAAAAAAAAAAAAATTACAGAATGTCAATTTTAAATCATGTTTCTAGTTTATTGCTTTGATAATTCCTTTTACTAGGTTTGCCCACATCTGCCAATATTCTTAGAAGATTCAAATACAAATGGCTTCATTTGGCCATTTATTCCCAACTTACTTAGTTTTATGTAACAATTTTATCACAAAGCAATCAGTGATCTTGTGGTTCAATTCTTCTCTCTTGTTGTTCAGCTTTTTTTAAAATGAAAACTTGAATTTATTGCAGTGTTGGATGCTTTTTGGCAGTTTTTGTTAGTGCACAGGAAAGGAAATCACTTACTTTGAATTTTGTTAACTCAGTTTTGTCACTTTTTTGTTCAAATATGAGAAAAGAGTAGGAATAGGAATAACATAGAATTATAGAACCTTTAGGGTTGGAAAGGACCTCTAGAATCATTGAGTCCAGCCTTCATCCTCACATCTCCCTATCCACTAGACCATAGCCTCAAGTGCTCCATCCACTCGTTTTTTAAACACCTCCAGGGAAGATGATTCCACCACCTCCCTGGGCAGTCCGTTCCATTGCCTAACCACTCTCTCAGTAAATAATTTCTTCCTAATATCTAATCTAAACCTCCCCTGGTGCAGCCTGAGGCCCTTTCCTCTCATTTTATCATTAGTAATTTGGGAGAGGAGACCAGCACCAGCCTCGCTACAACCTCCTTTTAGGTAGTTGTAGAGAGCACTAAGTTCTCCTCTCTGTCTCTTCTCTAGACTAAACAACCCCAGTTCCCTCAGCCTTTGCTCATAAGGCATGCTTTCCAGACCCCTCACCAGCCTCGCTGCCCTTCTCTGGATCCACACAGAATGCTGTGGGAAACGGTGTCAAATGCCTTACTGATGTCTGGGTAGACAACATCCACCTCTCTTCCCTCATCCACTAGGTGCATCACCTGATCGTAGAAGGGGATCAGGTTGGTTAAACAGGACTTGCCCTTCATGAACCCATGTTGGTTGGGCCTGATCTGCCTGTTGTCCTGCACTTGCCATGTGATCGCCCCCAAGATGAACTGTTCCATAATCTTCCCCAGAAACAAGGTCAGGCTGACAGGCCTGTAGTTCCCCAGATCCTCCTTCCTACCCTTCTTGTAGATGGGTGTCACATTGGCAAGTCTCCAGTCATCCATGACTTCCCCAGTTGACCACGATTGCTGATAAATGATGGAGATAGGCTTGGCAAGTTCCTCCGCCAGCTCCCTCAGCACCGCTGGGCAGATGCCATCTGGTCTCGTAGACTTAGGGGTGTCCAATTGGCTTAGCAAGTCTTACAATCCAGGAAATAGTAGTGAAAGGTGATTATTCTGATCTCCATCCCTATCTTCTGGCTCAGGGGACTGAAAACCATGAGGATAACTGGTATGACTATTAAAGTCTGAGGTAAAGAAGGCATTAAGTACCTCAGATTTTTCCTCATCCTTGGTAACAATGTTCCCCCTTGCATCCCATAAAAGGTGAAGATTCTCCTTTGTTCTTTTTTGTTGTTGTTTATATATTTGTAAAAAAACCCAAACAAACAAAAAAACCCAACCAAAAAACCCTCAACTTTTTATTATCTCTTGCAGCGGTGGCCAGGCTGAGTTCTAGCTGAGCTTTTGCCCCTCTAGTGTTTTTTCTACACGACCTAACTAAACTCCTATACTCTTCCTGAGTAGCTGCCCCTTCTTCCAAAGGTGGTAGACTCTCCTCTTTCTCCTAAGTCCCAGCAAATGCTCCCTGTTCATGCAGCCTGGTTGTTTTCCCCACCAGTTTCTTACGACACATGGGGACAGCCTGCTTCTGTGCCTTAAGAGCTCCATCTTGAAAAAAGTCCAGCTGTCTTGGACCCCTTTGCCCTCTAGGACTGTACCCCAAGGGACTTTCTCAACCAGCGTTCTAAACAGGTTGAAGTCTGCTCTTCAGAAGTCCATGGTAATAGTTCTGCTGACCCCCCTCCTTCCTTGGCCAAGAATTGAGAATTCTATCATTTCATAGTTGCTAAGCCCAAAACAGCCTCCAACAACCACATCATCCAGCAGACCCTCTCTGTAAACAAGCCCAGCAAGGCCTCTTCCCTGGTGGGCTCACTTTACTAGCTGAGTCAGGAAGTTATCTTCCACACATTCCAGGAATCTCCTAGATTATTTCCTGTCTGATGTGTTGTATTTCCAGCAGATGTTTGGTAAGTTGAGGTCCCCCACAAGAACAAGGGCTTGTGATTTTTACGGCTTCTGCCAGTTGTCTGTAGAACAATCCATCAACGTCTTCATCCTGGTTGGGAGGTCTATAACAAACTCCCAACAGGATATCTGCCTCATTGGCCTTCCTCAGAACAACTATCAGAACAACTTCCTCTTCTTATCACTTCAGAATAAAAACAATAGGTCTGGTAGCCCTAAAATCTTGAAGGAGACTGAGAAATGGTAATTTCTCTTCACCAATATCCTATAACCATTCTTTGATTTCTTGTTCGTTAATTTTAAATCTTAAATTCTTCATTTTCATGAACAACCGAAAACCCCCAGGAGATGGATAATCTATCCAGTGTATTTAATGCTAATGACAGTTTCGAAAATCTTCAACTGAGTAGTAAGGCAGCCAAACAGAACTTAGTACAAGTGGGTAAAGGAATGGTTTACTAAGTATTTTTTATTACTAGAACTTAGGATTAGTCAGGACTGCATACCTAAATGTATTTAGGTAGCATGTCATCAAAATTTACCAATTTATTAACCGTGCTTTAAGGAAATAAATATTACAGGTGCAAAACAAGCTGGGTGTTGATAGTAAACCAGGGGTTTCTGCTGTTTGAGATACATCATTAAAGCTGATAATTTTGAACAGCCTGCCTTGATGCTCTATAGCAGATATACAATATGATTTGTATTTTCTTCATCAAATCCTGCCTGCAAACAAACAAACCATCATAATTTAGGTATCATCATGATTTAGTGTCCCCAGCTAGTGTACTGGGATTGTTGTCTGCAGCTCACGTTACCACGCGACTCGTGAATTTTGTGTAGTCTGTTTCCTGGTGGTGTGTTCGCCTTAAGTCTGAAGAGGTAAAGTTGAAGAGGATGGATAATGTCTATTAATGCCACAGTGCTGAGGTACTTTTAGTGGTATTGATTCCATAGTGAAAGTAGTTCTCAAAACAGGTATTTCATCACAAAAGCAAGAGGAATTCTGTACAGCTATAGAAAGCAAACCTAATAAAGGAGAAAATGCTGTCATTATGTGTTTATTGAGTACAGAACTGCAGTTGAACTGACTTTACTACTTCTCAAGCTGATATATTAGAATCTTTAAAACCTACTGATACATTTATTTCTTAAATATGGAAGTGAAGCTCTTTCTAAAATGGCAGACTACTTAAAGTTCCAGAATAGCACCTGAAGAAAGCAGGCAAAGGAAACAGGTAATGAACGATACATTACAGTAAAAATAAAAAAAATAAAAAAAAAAAAAAGGGGGGGGGGATGTGATTAATATAGCTAAACTGGAAAAGACTAGACTACAAAATGATATAACTCTGTTGTACATTTTTCCTAGTTTAGCAAACCAGAGGTTAAAAGTAATTGCTGCAAACATGGATTAGAGTCAAACTGTGAAACAAAGTACTCAATATTAGGACAAAGAGTGCTTAAGCACAGCCTAGCTTAAAATTCATGCCTGGTATATCTCCTGTTTGGGAGCGGGATAAGTGTTTTGATTTGTTTTGTTTTGTTTTAATAGCATACTCACAGATAAAAATTAGCTGGGGAATCACTTAAATTGTATTAAAATTTGTGAAATCTGTAATGAGAACTGCTCATCACCAGAATATGCTTCCCAATTAAGTTGTTTTATTCCCTCCTACACCCTGAACTTTCTTTAGTAAGTATGTAGATACTAGGCAGCTAGAAGTGGTCCACAGGGACTGCTCTCTAAGCAGTTAATTGTTCATAGAATCACAGATTGGAAAGGAACTCAAGGATCATCTGGTCCAACCTTTCTTGGCAAAAAAAGCACAGTCTAGACAAGATGGCCCAGCACTCTGTCCAGGCAGATCTTAAAAGTGTCCAACGTGGAGGAATTCACCACTCCACTCCAATGGCTCATTGTTCTCATTGTGAAATTTTTTTCTCCTTATTACAGATTTCATGAATTTAATGACATGCAAAGCTCGAAGGGTTGAAGCTTCTTTACAGAAATAAACTCAACAATATCATTATCACAAGCTATTTTGTGCTTCGGTTACTTAATACCCCAATGTTTCTATTAGTCTTCTGTACTGGAGGAAAAAAAAAGAGGCTTTGATATTCCACATGGTTTCACACCATGGTGTACGTTGTCTTAATAACAGTGCTGAAAATCTCAAATTCAACTAATTTTAGTAAACTTAAAGCAGTGATGCTCTGGAGTGGGTTTTAGGGGTTTTGTTGGTTTTTTTGGTTTGGTTTTTTTTTTTTTTTTGTGGTTTTATATTGGTTTTGTGGGGTTTTTCCCCCTAAAAAACCAGAAGTAGTGGTCTGGAAGGGGGGTTGGGGAATGGTTATGCTACTTAGAGTTACACACCTATGAGACTCTTACGATCTGAAGGGCTGTGGTCTTTGCTTATCACATTACGTGCATCTTTGATACATAGTTTAATGACCTCGCTTATTTTTGAAGCAAAATGAAAGCTGGCAATGGGATGAATAAGCAAATTATTGTAAGAGATAATGATGAGTTTGCTGATAGTGTTTGGTTTTGTCCCTTAGACTGTGTGAGATAAGATACTTATGAAGTTACTTCATGCATAGTGTGTAAGTTAATTTTCTTTAGAGCTTAATAGATTGTTTGGGGTATTTTATATGTTTAGGAATATATGGATTGAGTAATTCTCTGTTGGATACACCCTGGAAGAAACTTCAATATGGGAAACAGCTTTTCACAGAAGTGGTCAAGAGAAGTCAAGATCTTACCAAAGAAGACTTGGTGCAGGAGCTTCTTACAGTGATGAATAATCAAGAGCCGTAAGAACGTGATAGACAGTTTACTCAAAGTGTGATATAGCAAGTTTAAAATTGCATATAGAAACTGTTTTGACAGGAAAGAAACTTTAGCTTTTTATTAATTCACTAAAGCTGAGTAATGAAGGGCAAAAGTAGTGTTCTTTCTCTCCACAGAGACTGTCTTTCAACACTATTGATTTTTAAGAAGCAGGCACAGTAAACATTATTACTGCAGTCTCGGTACTCATAGACTGTACACTGATTCCTCTGTGCCCTTTTTCTTTTAAAGATTGCACTTTTCTCAGTAAGGGTAATGAGTGCAAGACAAGGGATGTGTAGGTTGCTTGCTGTAAGCTCTGTGGAAGCTCACTGTAGGGTAAGATTCCATTTCTTACTGCACGCAGAGTTAGCACTTGTTTATGTGAGCAGGTTCATGATACTAGCTGCCAGCTATTCTGTGTTGCTGCCCAGAGTGCAGACAGAAGGTAGAGAAGCAAGCTATTTTCAAAGTTGCCTTCCTCAATGTTGCAACTGGTTTAGGCTAAATGGGGGAAAGGTATAAGGGAGTATTTGAGCATAGTTCAGCTGTGGAACTTCCTTCACCAGAGGCCTAAAGAGATGAGTATCTAAATAAGGTTCCTGCACTCACTACTGGCTACACAGTGAACCTGAGCCCATAAGGTAGGTGTTTAGAAAGCAGAAGAAATTGATACCATTTCTATGTCCAGCCATGGAGTAGGGTTAAAGGAGGTGCTGTGGTCTAAATTCATGTCACTGCTCCCTGTACAGAAATTTTCATGTTTAGCTTGATTTTTCACCTCTCTCGGGAGTAATTTGTGTTGAAGCAAAGCAGTTTCTGGTATGTAAATCCAGTTTCCTAACTTTATCAGTCAATTTTAGTGCTAGCATTCCTATCTGTGACATTTTGCAGTGGTTCAAAAGAAAAGCTTATATAAGAATTCAGACACATGAGCAACAGGTAGTAATTGGAAAGTCTACTAAGCTGTCTTAATTATTTTTTTTCATCTGGTATCAGATCAAGTGATTTATTTTTTTTAAAAAAGTTGTACTTTACCTCTTTACAGAGAGGCCTTTCTTTGACACAAAAGGAACTCCAGGAGTCTAATTGGAAAAATGCTGGTGTACGTGATGTGCCTCAAATTACTTGATCATTAATGTATTAATTAAAACTAAAATACAGAAAGATGAAGAGTAACAAGGAAAGTGAAAAACTTGTCAAGATATGAAAAATATTTCTTAGAATGAGACAAAAGTTCAAGAGCTTCAAAGAATCTCTTTGGGAAAGAGCTTACAAGCTGTTTTATCTTTTGTTTTCCTCATACTTCAGTTTTGAGTACAATTCTTAATCAACAGAGCTTGGTTCAAGACGAATGAATGTGTTAATAGTGGAGAATTCAGTTTTGGTTTTAATTACTTTACTGCTTTTTTTCAGTCAATTACCAGACCCTGCGATTGAGGACCAAGGGAAGGATTATATACGTCCTATATTGAACAAATATGCAGCTGTATGTGTTCGTTGCCCGGGCTATGGAACAAGGTAAAAAAATCATAGTCAGAAATAAATGTGTACTGGACCAAAGCATATCTCAAATCAAAGTTGTGCTGCTATAAGTTTTAATTCTATAGTGACTGCTAAAAAGTTTGTTCAGATATTAAGTATAATTCAGAGAAATATTTCCTTGCTCAGTATGCTGGTGTCTTAGATTTGCTACTGATGAGCATTTTAAGCACACATTATGGTTTCTCTTTGGTGTAGAGTGTGAAATAGCTTCAGCTTGTCCAAGACAAGATAATACAGTTCTGGTTCCCCAATGTAGTAACAGATCTGATCACCTCTAATTTTGATCTTATTAAAGTACGAATAGCTTTGATACCATGTTTTTGGCAAAAAACCTGCCATTATCATCTCTATCTGCAGAACTCATTTCTCTCCCAAGAGCAAGAATAGTGTAATCTGCATAGCTAAGTTAGAAGTTTCTTTATGCATGTCACTGTAATATGTAGCTGCAATTTTAATAAATTAAAAACCTATTACCCCTGTTCAAAAGAACATGTATTTCTACTTTTCCCCTGACTGATGATGCTGGTTTTACTGAGATATTCTCACTTTCTGCTCAGACTGTTCTACCAAAGCCGCAAGAAGAATGGAATAATGCAAGGCATCTTGCATTTAATGCTAAATGGGACAAAATCATAGGTGGACCCTGTTGCTGCTGGTGGGGAATTCCTACTGTAAAAGTCTGCCAACGATTTTGTCAGATTGGTCTCTGTGGCATAGTCAGCCATAGTCTTTCAGTGTAGAGATGTAAATTGATAAGCAGAGCGCATTCACTTCTGTAAGTATTTTAAGTTGGTATTCTGAGAGAAACCACTACAAAATCTGAGTATCTCTAGAAAAAGTATTCAACGAATACTTTAGATATGGGATAATGAAGACTTTAAATGGTAAAGAAGCATCTTCCTCCCCTTGTTTCACACGTTGCAGTCTAGCTATTTCAAAGGTAACAGGGATAATTCAGTAAATATACTGACCTCTTACTGATGAACTAACACTTGATTTCAGTTCTTCCCTGCTAATGTAATTGTATGTTCACACTTACCTTTCCCTTAGCAATGTAGCTTAGTGAATTGAGATTGTTAATTATGCTTCACAATATTCTTCTGAGGAAATAAAGTACATCTTCACATGAGTGAGTAACTGTGAAATGACCTGGGGAAGGCCACCACACTAGGATAGTGGAAAATTCCTGCTTCTGTCAGCCATCTCTCTCTGGCAGGGTACTACAGTGTCCATGGAGAAATGACAGCTCACATGTGACAAAGTGGCATAGATGCACAAGTAGAATCTGCTTTTTGTAAAAACAGATTTCATCTTTGGAATGTTCCTGTAGAGAGAAGAGGGTTTTTTGGTTTTTTTTTGATGATCATGTATCAGTGTCCTAGGATAATTACCAGTGTTTAATGGACAATGGATTTAAAGGCAAGAATAGAAGAGTGCTATTAATATGAATAACCCATCAGTGTCTGCATAGGCTGTTGAGAAAAACTTGACTTTATGCTACTTCTGGATGGAACACTCAGCACTAAAAAAAGTTTTACCTTTTATCATAGTCTGTAAATGAGCAGTTTTGTGTGTCAGTTGCTGCAAGTGCAACAGGGAATCAGAGCAGTGGAGTGATGGAAGAAGGGACTGAAATGGCCATTTGAACTTGCCAGGGTGACTTCTGCCCTGTTAGTGTGGTGATGATGCAGTCAAGGAAAAAAAAAAAATCTGAGCTAAAACCTTTGGGGATGAGGGATGGGACCTTGCAAATATATATAACATACACAAGGCTTAACCTTCTACCCTGGTGTTGTTTCAGGACTAACACAGTCATTCTCATCGATTCCGAAGGACGGGTTACTTTCACAGAGCGCAACATGATCAATGCAGATGTCAACCACTGGGAAACAAGCACCTATGAATTCAAACTGCACACTTAACAACTTTCCATCTGAATGGTTTGTAATAATAGCAATGAGAGAGCAAGCCATTAAACTCTGGTAATAGTTTTATACCAGCCTCCACAAGCTAAAAATAGGAAAGCAAAAGTTTAAATACCGGTAGCATACCCTATCAGGCTCACAGATCTTTTGGATAAAACCAAAAGAAGAAACTTTTTACAATAAGTAACAATTTATAAGCAGAAAAAAAAATTATAAATAATGCTCTGCCTCCACAGCAAGGCCATCTTTGCCCAAGACAAAGTCACTGCTTTTTTTCGATGGTCTTGTTTATTTGGATTGGTTTGTCCTTTTCCAAAGGTGTTTAACGTAGACTCTTGAACATGTTTTCAGTTCTCAGGAGGGGAAGCATTTGCTGCTTTTATTGTTCTATCTGAAGGTTTTACCAAACATTGCTTTCCATTCAGCATACCCTTCGAAGATTGTATATCTGATGCCAGTGTGCGTTAAATGAATGTACGTTGTCTTTGTAGCATATGTGCTTTAATAGCATTTAAACTTTTTAGCAGTGCCATGGTGCAATGTTCTGCCTGGGGAGAGCAGAGCAGGGGGCATTCTTTGTTTGTTTTCCTATAGACAGTATAGCAATATGACTTATTTCTAAAACTTGATTTGAGAGCAGATAGGAAATTTAATCCAGTCTCTGTTCAGTTTTACTGGGGGGGGGAATCATAGGAGCAGACTTGCTTGTCTTTGATCAGAATAAAATTATTCTTATTGTGACATCTTTATTCCTGATAGTCTCATTAGCAATTTTTTTGTGTGTGTGTGTCCCCAGCAGTCAGGTGAGGAATGGGTATCTGTTTGCAAACAGAGGCTGAATAGGAAGTTTACATATATCAGCTGTTTTGTACAATTTTTGGCTTCCTTTCTTCATTACTATAAGATGTTAAAGTCTGGAGTGACTGCTCATAGATTTTTAGTAAAAAATATCTTTGTTATATGGTGACATTATTGCAGTCTTATATTGCTGAAAAACTTGGGTATTAAGATGCCCTTTGTATGGTATAACATCTGTGAATTAAAAAGCTATTTAAATGCATGCTTTTTTCAATTATTCAGTACCAGTGCAGGTGAAAGAAGATTCTAGCTAATACCAAGATACTTTTAAACCCTAAGTTATTTTGCTGCTATTGGTGTTCTGTTCTGACTTATTTTCAATGCTGAATATTAAGTTAGTAATGGATCAGTGCTGGTTTTTTCTCTATATATGTGGAATGTATTCTTATTACAAGCCTCTGATTATTAATTAAATGTTTCAAAGTAGCAAGATTTCTGATACTCTTCACAAATATGTGCAGCTATTCTGTACTCAAGTGTGTGTGTTCAAGCATTCTCGTGTGTGTCTGTAATGGAGGCAGCGGTAAATTAAACTTGCCATTGAGGTGAAGTACTGTGAAAGGCCATTCCCAGTTTTCTAATTGTCAGGAGATGCTAAAGCAGCATTTAGTCGATTATTTCCTTTGTATTTGCATATTTAAATAGCTTCTAGATACCAAGACTGCTTGCATGACTAGTCAGAGGTTGTTGATACAGTGCTATCTAAATGACTTTCTGACCACCTTCATTGCAAGATGACGAATACAGTCTTGTTGGGTTGTATATCTTTTCAGACTCAGAGCCTTCCAGACTGTCTTTTGGAGCTGTAGGAAATGGTTAGCTCTTCCTTATTTTTTGATGACTGTTCAAACCATATGTTTGTATGAATACAAATGGGTTTGTTATTTTTAGATGCAAAGAAATAGCCATAGCTGTCTTAAATTTCAATTTGACAAATGCATATTTAGAAACAAAACTCAGCTTCAATGGCTTGCTTTTACTAACAGGCCACATAGCAAACTCTTCTTATATATTAAGAAGAAAAGAAAAAAAACAAAAAACAAAAAACAAAACAAAACAAAAAACCAAACAAACAAAAAACCCAAAAAACCCACAAACCACAACAACAAAGGAAAAAAAACAAACCCACAACCCAACAACACAACAATAAACCACCAGTGTATATTTGAACAAGATACTCTCTTAGAAGACATTACCTAAATGGCAAGCAAAAAAAAATGCTTGCATGCCACTTCATGCTAAAAGCATTTATAAACCTTAGTTTTTATAGTAGTTCTGCAATATTGTAAATTTATTCTTGTTTTTTACATATAGGCAAAAGAAAAGCAAGTGAGAGCTTAAATGTAAAAATAGTTGATAATAATGTATTTTGTTTTTCTTGAAACAAAATTCTAAATCTGGGATTTGCTTTTTCTGACAAGTAAACAGTAAAAACCCCAAAGCGATCTCTTTAAACTTCTTTTGAAGTTTATGAGAGTTTTGTCATTGGCTTGCATGGAAACAGGATCAGGACTGCAATGCAGGTATCAACAAATGGTGCTCGTCCATAGAAATGATCAGGTAATTCATGAAGTACATAATTTACTGTGTGAAAACTATAGTTGCAAGAAGTCCAAAAAGTGTACGTAGGAAACTATTGGCATGGCATTTCCCAAAGTTTGCTTATATAGATAGAACATCTTTTCAAAGTCAGAAATTTGCATGAATTTTTGTTTCCTGACTTTTTTTCTATCAAAATGGTAGTGGAAGACACTTAAAGTATCTGTTAAAACTAAATTTTTATATATAGAGATTTTTTTTTTGCTTAAAATCATTTCATAATTGTTGTTTACATGTGTAAACTTTTACTTGTCTTACTTGGGTAAGAAATTGGAAAGTATGTCTTTAAAGCTAATAATCCAGGTTTGGGGAATTTTGCTTTCTTTTTCAGGTTAGTAAGCAATGTATTGACTGGAATGTTCCCAGACCTTGTGTCACAGTAATCGATTCTCTGAAATACTCTACAGCTTCTGACAACCAATAAGTGCCCAGCAGCTCCCTTCCCAAAAGCAAATGTCATCTTGTCACTAGCCCTAGCTGGATTCCACTCCAAGCACTAAAAGATCAGGTACAAAACACAAAGGTTCTCGGACACTGAATATTTTAAATAATGTCTGGAGCATAAAATCAGTGCTTCCTTAGGGAAAAGCCAGTGCCCCACATAATGCTACTGAAGGGGAAGACTCCAGAGAAGTCCAGATCCTTGGTGCAGTAAGTTGAGGCTACCTTAATGTTCTTCCATACCTGGACATTGCAGTGGGGATGTAACTGTCTCCTCTCCCTCTTACCAGCAGCTTTAATAAATACTTTTATACACCAGAGATGGAGTTAGGCCTTTGGAGGTACTCATTATGTTGAAAGCTGAACAAGTATTTATTGTTAGAAATTAAATATACCAAAGTAAATATTAAGACAAAATATTGATAATACTTGGGACATTGTTTTCATAATACCATAAGGCAATTGGTAATTTCAAAATGAATAGATGAAATACTAAGTGGTCATAAGGCATCTTCAAAGCATCTTCAAGTTTAGCTTGAAGAACATAAATAATGCACTTAAATAATGCTAAGCAAGCATTCCTATTTGTATACAATATTAGCTACTAGAAATTAGTCTTACATCATTTAGATTCATGTACTAGAACATTGCTAATGTTGATCTGATTAATTTTCTGCAGAGAAGTCTTGTTGATAGTTTCTGAGGTTTTAGGAAATGGTCTTGACTTGGTGAAAATAGAATCTGTATTATAATCAGCTGGAAAGGCAATTGAATAAACTGAGAATTACATAACCTGTCTGTATGACTCATGCTGTGAAATATAAGTTAAGGTGAACAGAGTGAAGAAAATGTCGAATATATAAAATTAATATCTAAAGTAACTATCTCAGGAACGTCCTGTATCAAGAACTTAGAAACTGAATGAAAAAGCAGTATCAGATGAAAGTACTCAAATTTATGATATCTTTTAAAACAGAACACATAAGGACTGAAGATCATAAACGAGGGAGAAAAATGGTAATGAATATATGAGAACAACAACTCTGCACTCAAATTATAAAGCTTCTACTGAAGCAATGTTTGTTGCATAGATAATGGAATCTGAACTTCTTTAAAATTTTGAATAGCATATAAACTATTTTCATAAAAATTATTAATGCAGAAAGCATTTTTATCTATGAAAATATGAAATGTAATGTATATTTGACCTATGCAATGATGACTATGTAATAGTAACTTGAAGAATTTAAACAAATGTATAAGCTGCCCTTTCCATGGGCTCCTAGAAGCATATTTAGTCCTCATATAATTTGCTCTGAATTAATGGGACTTCACCACACTTTTCATAATCCTGATATGCTTAAATATTCTGAGTAAAATGTTCTGGAACTGAGCTGGTTTTATGAAACTATGAACTTGTTCTTTTTGTGGCCTCAGAGAAGGACAGTGCCTACTAATGCAGGATGGTGCTTTACAAACTTGCCTGTGGTGACAGAGGAAGTGTTTTCAGTGGGTATCTCATCTGACATGTCAGCCCTTACAGGCACAGAGCCAGCCTTGGACACTTAACTTACCAGATTGTGCAAACACATTGATTGCTTCTGTTTGGTGGAAGAAACCACATCACTTTGCAGATGTTCATTAAGATAGATTAAATAATAAACTGGAGAATTTGTGGAGCCAATAGTGTCTCTTCTTCTGGTACAACATCATAGTTAGTATTCAGTAATTGAGGCTTTTGCCTGTTGTTAAAAGAATGAGCTCTTCTGAGAAAAAGGTGAATGAAAAAGATTTGTTGTTGTTTTTCCCTTTTCCCTGTACTAGCTCTGCAGTGAATAGCTACTGGAAATAACCACACAGACGAGGTCTTAGTCAGATGCTTCTATTCATCTCTTGTTTGTCATATCTCACTTGATGGCTGACATTTAGAGAGGAATTAACTGTCCTTTCCATTACAAATGGGTCTGTATTAGTACCTTAGTTTGATTAGTAGTGCCCTTACATGATTTTTCTGCTAGTCCCTATTTATTGTGCTTTGGCACACATTTCAGAGCTACTGCTGCTCACAAGAACTAGACTGTTTTCAGATGGTATGGAACTGGTAGATGTGCTTCAGGAACGCGCTAAGTGTACTCCAACAGCTAATAGGTTTAGCCTGAAGCAAAACTGTCTGAAATGCACATAGCATGGAGATTGAGTACTCGACACCAATTGTTTTGCTGTATAAATCTCCTTATGTTGGTCTACTTATAGATGTAGCGTGTGATAGATGTGTTGTGTCGGTATCCTTGCAATATGGCAGTTGCAATTTTTACTGTTCTCTTTAGCAATATATTGTGCCAGTCAAGTCTGAGTGCTCTTTAGTATAATATGCATGTGTTTAGACTGGCAAAGCAATCCCAGAATGTCAGTAACATAAAAACAGCCATGCCAGTGCACGTGTGCTTTCAGGAGCATAACGTATTTTGCCTCTGCAGGGGAAAACAAAGTTCCTGACGTATGTGCTCGTGTAAGTGCAAGTACACCTGGATTTTTAGCAGCTAAAGATTATGCTCTGGATTGAAGGCTGTGTGCCACCAGCAGTATATATAGTAGACCAAACTAAGGAATTGATGCAACAGTTTCTTAGCTGTAGCTCACAGCAGTCCTGTGAAATGACAAGTATGCTTTGCTATCACAGGTTTGAATTTAAAACATAATGATATATAAATAATGATTCACAAAAACGTGCCACTCAACAGAAGTCACACGCAGGAGAAGTTCAGGAGGAGCCAGAATGTCTAAAGTAGTTGTTGTCAACGGAGTACTACTAGAGCTCTTGAAAAGTAACTAGGGTTCACTTGCAGTACCATATGGTAGAGATGCATAATGTGAAAGAAGCACCAAGGCTGGCTTGGAGGATTTAGTTTTCTTTTATGCTTCAGTCTAGCTTTACAAATAGCAGATAAATATTGCCTGTTCTGGAAAAGTGCTCTGAACTATTGTGATAAAAGAGGTGATAGAAAACAAAGTATGAAAACTGCTATTCTGTCCTGCATGGGTCTTGGTTTTTTTGCTCTAATTAATACTTCCACAGATAAACTGTGTGCATTTAAGAATGCAGGATTTTCAGCCCTAGGATCAAGTTGGTTCTGTGTATCAAGATGAAGCAGGGAGACTTGGTCAGTGTACAATACAACTAATCCAGACCCAACTAGCAACTGCAGAGAATTGTACTTATGAGTGACTTGTGCAGTCCAATTTCTTAAATAGCTAAAAATCAGCATCAGAAAAGATTCCAAATTTGGGAATTTTTTAAAAAGTTGTTACTTTTTATTTGCCCTCTTAGTCATCATATTCCACTTGAAGTAATACTGACTTTAAAAAAATGCTTTATTGGACAAAATGCTAACAGCAGGCTGAAACTTCAAATAACCAGTTGTCTCAAGTTTCTCCAGCAGAAAACTTGGAAATTAGATGTGCTTCTGTAGACAACACAGTTTAGTTTCCCTTAAATTTGTTTGGAGATTAGTGATTTTTTTTTTGTGGTACTATTGTCCCAAATCTGGGTTCTTTAACCAGTATGCAAAAAACAGTCAACACAGAGAGTTGAGGGATTTGTTTCAGTTCTGTGCAGAAAAGGGTGCCAGGTGATCATTTCAAAAGTCCAAATATACAAAATAACAAAGAATAACTACAATAAAGTAAATGATTGATCAGTCATTCATCACTCCTAACATCACATATGAAAGTAGAACTTTACCATTCTCTCATCTCAAAGCTTCTGTCTTTGAGATTAGTTTGGTGCCTCCAAGGTCTAATGCCACCCCACACTCTTACCAACTACGCAAGTCCACCAGGTTCTGAAACCTGCCATTTTTGTGCCTGTTAATGTTTTTCTTTCAACAACAGTACCATTAAGCCAAAGAATTTGTCTGCTTCGATTATCCTCTGTAGTAATCAGCCACCTCTTTTGACATTAGAGGATTTGAGCTTCCTCATGGGGTCCTTTTGACGTCTTTCCATGGCTGTCAGGGGATGACTGACAGGAGGATAGGTTGAGGAGAACAGGTCTCGGGAAAAAATTGAGACACAAAAATTTATAATGCAAGCAAATACTAGTTGCAAAACAACTTATTTTACTGAAATAAAAGTAATGCAGGCCAAGCAAAATTTGTCTTCCAGTAGCTTTCTGTGTTGGAACAGCTCGGTATGTGCTGCAGTTACTGGTATTGTAACTAAGAATATAAAAGACACTGGCTCCACCTAATTTTCATTCTGATGAATGCAGCCTGGTAATGTTGCTAGGAAGCTCATAGCTGTTTTTCTTACAGGTTTGTTTTCTGCATTTTGTATTTTCAGCGATTGTTTCTGTCCAGATGAGAATCCCTTGTCATTAGGAACTGATTTTTTTTTGTTGTTGTTGATGATAATGATAGTTTATGACACTGCTGTGAATGCTTATCGTGCTGTGCAGGTGGACCTGCATGCTTCTCATCCCACTTTCTAGATAGAAGATAAAGGGGGTTTGTGCATGTTAAACAAGCTTTTTGTCAGAAGTCCAGTGATCAGAACTTTCAGGTGAATTTGCAACCTGTCAAACATAGCAGATCGAACTTAATTCTCCAGAGGTTACACGAGCTTTCTGGGTTAAAAAAATAACCTTGTTTGTTTTGATTAAACTGGTGTTTTGCTACTGGATTAATATTCTTTTGTGTATAAAAAGTTAGAAGTATATTCCTCTGTTGTATCTGTCTCAAAGAATCAGCCGTTGCACTGTTGCTTTAAGTGACACTGTTAGGGATCTCTGGAAACAGATGTACACTGGAAAACTAACATACTGGTTATTTTTTCACTTCCAAAGCATAGCAGGCACTTTAATTCTTCCAACTCTATGCAAAAATCTGTTGTTTGTGCCTCTTCTGATACTAACTGAAATGTTGTTGTTTATGCACATGCACACCTCAGAAAATAGGTTAAATTTTTGTAATGCTTCCGTTACAGAGTTTTAAATTAGATGCAAATGAGTCATGATACTTCCTTTCTCTGTAACCTCTGGAAGAGACAATCTTCTGTCCCAGTGTTAGCAAGTTATGGGGTGACAGGGCACAGCTTCTTTACAGCAGCTGCCACCGTCAACTCAAAAAAATTCTGTACTAAAGCATGACCTTTTTTTATCTCAGCCTTGGAGGGTTAAGTGATGTAAATGGCTGTTTTACAAACCATGGATATTTATTCAATGTGTGTTTGAGTGCAGCAGCCTCGTAGGGCGAGTTAGAAGTTAGGAAGTTTCCGTTGCCGCGCGACGCTTGCAAAGGTTTAAACCAGTTTCAGTAACCCTGTCGTGCGGGGCCGCGTTAGCCTCTGGCAGCAGAGGACGGGCGCGGCTGCGAGCTCAGGAGCTGCCCTGGCTCCGTTTTGGATTCGATGATACCAGCAGCCGCGCCCCGAAGGCCAGGCGGACCAGGGGCCGCTGTGCGCCGGGCGGAACGCGCTGCCGCTCCCGCAGCGACACCAGGGCTGCTCTGCCTCCTCCTCGCCTCGCGTCCCCTCCCCTCAGCGCCCGCCTTCAGTGCCCCTCCGTGGCATCGCTCCGTGCCGACGGGGATTCCTACGTGGAGAGAGCGCGAGGGCAGCGGCGCCGTAACCGGCCCGGGGCCGCCCCGAACGGGCACCGGCAGCTTCCCGGCCACCAGACAAAGCAGCCCGCCCTGAGCCGGGTCAGCGCCCCGCAGCACCTCCTCGCCCTCCTGCCGCATCGGTCCCTCCCCTGCCTTCCTCTCATTGGTCCGACACTAAGAGGGCGTATGCTTTTTGCGTCTCTATTGGCAGGGCGGGTTAACATGCAAGGCAGCCCCCCAACGGCTGCCGAGATTTCAAATTCGTGACAGAAGAAGCTGGGAACGCCATTGGCTTAGTGAGTGCGGAGTCCCGCCCGCGGGTACTGGAGCGGCTCGGAAGAGGCGTTTAAAGATGGCGGCAGCGGCGCGGAGTGGGGGACGGTTTTTGTGAAGCGGCCGATCTCGGCCTCCCTTTCCCCCCCTCCCCTTCCGCCCCTAACTCACGGAGGAGCGGCCGGGACACCGGGGATGGCTCAGGTGGGTCCCGGCCCCGTGGGGCGGCGGGGCGGGCGCGCACGAATGGGCCTGCTTGGCCCAATCGCCGCCGCGCGGGCAGTAACCCCTCCGTCCCCACAGGCCGCGGCGCCTGCGGGGGCCGCCTGGCCCCCTGCGCTCCCCGCCGCCTGCATGGCGCGGCTTCTTACCGCTGGGCCGCTGCCGTGGGTGGGGGGTCGTGAGGAGCCTTTCCCCGAGCCGCGGCGGCGAATGCACCGACATCCTGTCTCTCGAGTGGGCAGCGGCTGCCCTCCCTGGCGGGTGTCGCCGTGCGGCGCTTCCCCCGGGGCCGCCCCCGTCTGGAGCGTCCTTCCCTCAGAGCTGGTGTTTTGTTTGTTTAGGGTGTTTTTTTTGAGGAGTGTGTGTGTGTTTGTTTCTTTCCCGCCCGCCTCCAGCCCCTTTCCTACTCGCTCCCGCCGTAGAATTACGTTCAGGGCGCTAGAAGCAAAGGAAGCGCCATGTCTTTCTACCCTCCGCACGCCTCCTTGTCAGGGGGGTGATGGGGAGTATCAACTCTGGCGTGAGTTTCTACACCGCAGCATGACCCACGGTACGTCTGTGCCTCTTAGGGCGAAGGGAGAGGGAGGATTTCCGCTGGACACATCTGTTTACACAGGGGACAAGAGCTCGTCTCGCCTCCTGTGTAAAGTTAGGAAGGCAAGGCAGCCCTTCTCCAAAGCGTGTGGAGACGCTCATTCCCTTTATTTGTTTGTTTTAAGGCGGTGGGTCTGCCCCTAAATCTCAGGATTCTTTTTCATAGGTTCTTGCTATTAATAGTGAATTACAGTTATGTTTTTCCTCTAACATGTATCGTTCAATCTTTAAAAGGCTTATTTTTTCTCATTTTCTTCACCTTTTTGGGATGGAAAAACAGACCTACTGTTTTGTACCTGTTTTCATTAGGCTTCAGGTTTAGCTATAAAATGTGTGTGCCCAATGAGAGGGTGGGCCCCATAACATCCAGGCATCACTCACTCCCTTGTAAGCTGGGATTGAGGGCTTGCTGCGTCTATGCATTCAATTTCTTTATTCCCTTAGGTTGTGAGCTGGAGATGTTGGAATTAGCTTCTTACCTCTTTACCTTTATGTTTAGGTAATTAAGCTTAAGAGTTCCTAATTTCATTTCTGGATAAGGAGTTACAACACTAGTTCTTTTCGGCAGCTCCTTTTGGCTACCAGGATTATTGAGCTTTTTTTTAGAGGGGAAGTTGGTTTCTTATGTCTGTTGCTTTTATTTACAAAAAAACCTATTTATGATGTGAAAGGAGGAATATTTTTTTTTCTCCTTCCTATGCTCTGATTTACAGGTTGGTTTTTTTAAGAACTTTCCTATTTTACACAATTAATTGAAACCATCTAAACCCTATCAGAAAACTGGTCTAGCTATAAAAGCAGCAATTGCTTTGCCATTTCTGAGGGGCCCTTTCCAAAATTATTTCCTCTGTTTGTTCAGAACTGGGATGAAGTCTTGTGACGTAGAGAAGCCGTGTCAGTAGTGGCTACCAGTAATGTTACGATTGGGCCCTCACTGTGTTTTCTTAAACTGCCTTGATGACTTACAGAAAGTGTCTGTTTCCTTCAGAGTCTTTTATTGTAAAGCTGATAATGGGCAGAGAAATGAGTTCCTGCATGTAGTGATTAATTTACAGAGTATTTTTGTTTTGAGACCTCTTGTTCTGGTTTAAAGAAAATAAATTCAGTCTCCTTGTTTTGGGGTTTTTTAGCAGTTGATAATAGGATTAACTTATTTTTAGGACTGTATGTCTCAAAAAGTTACAATAGGTATAGGTATGATTAAAAAAGAAGGTAGATGATTCTGAGCAAGGAATTATTTTGGTAAGATTTAAAGCTTAGTGGGTCTTTCAGTATAATCAGTGCCTCATAATTTCTGCTCTACAGAGTTGCTGTTTGGAGCTGGAGGATGAAGAGAAAGATTTTGTATTTGGATAGCAAATAAGGAGATTTTGCTCTGAGCCACTCTTTTGGAGTTCACTGAATGTGAAGTAAGCAGTTTCTGACAAGGAATACAGTTTCTTTTTAAAAATTATTTCTGAAAAGAGAATCTGTTGCACTCTGTTCCGTGTTCCTGATGGCAGCTGAAGGCATTCATGAAGAAGATGTGTTCTGTACTGAACTGCCGATATGCTGTACAGTGAAGGGAGTTCTGCTTTGAGTTTGGGCAGTGCTGGTTACAAGTGTTAAGATTTTTGATTTTTCCTGTTTTGAAAAGATAGACCCTTTTCTCTGTTCACTCTCTTTCCCCACCTACTAGATGGTGGTACTTAAACCAAAAAAGCAGGGTTTTTTTTTTTCCTGTCAAGCTAAGACACCTGCTTTTGTTTGTACCTGTACAGTTTGCTACATTACACTTGTATGTCCCCTGTGTATCTCTTTCCGAGTTTACTTTGTGACAAAAAACTTTTTCAAATGATGTGCTAAACTAAGAGAAAGCAATGAAAAATGGGGGGGTGGGGGGAAGTATCGGTGATCTGCAGAACATAAGGTGTGCATTCATATTTTCAGCTGTTCATCCGGAGTTCCTTCAGGTGTGTTGTGCTGGCTGTTATAGCTGTCAGAGGTGTTCCCTGTTTTTTTTAAGGAGTCCTTATGGAAACCGTCAGTGGAACTTGGTGGAACCTTGGATAATAAAATCTGTTCTTTTCAGGGCAAGTTAGTTAAGGATGATAATAGGCAGACTAATCAATTCTATATTCTAATAGTATATAAGCTTATATAATAAGTCTGGTTTTATATTTGATGGTTGGGCTTCCTTGATCTAAGGTTTGACTGGTTTTAACCTACAAGCTTATCTACCATCCTTTTATGTTTCATTTCTTCTGTCTTTCCTTTGAAATACTTGATATCTGAGGGAGAATCCTTCTTGGTTTTGTTGTGTTTGTTTTTTTTTTCTCCCCCCTGACCCCCGATATAAAGGGCATATTGTAACATCAGTTGGCAAGAAAGTAGATGGGAATTGGACTTGTGTTACTCAGCTTCTCCCTGGCTTTTTGTAGCTTACAGGAAGGTATTGTAGCCCACTGTAACTGTAGGGCTGCCAGACTCTGCTGTCTTGCCCTAGGGATGTGACAGGTTTATGGCTGGAAATGCAAAAGCTAGTTTAAACTCATCATGGTCTAGTACTTTTTCTGGCTGCAGTATGTGTACTGAGTAGCAGACAATCCCTGGCAGTGATTTGGGATGCTATTCATTATTTTAAGGCCACCAAGAAGGGGAAGAAAACAAACATTTCATTGTTAATAGTGCATGAATAGAATAACGAGACATCTTTTCTGTAAAGAGGGGAGGTGTAGTAGGGAGGTGTAGTATCAGCAATCTACCAAAGCTAGGCAGGTAGAGATTAATTTCTTGTGTTTTTACATTGCTGTTGTTAAAACATTCTTTAGCATAGGAATAGTACGTGTATCAGGGTGTGGAAATTGCATTTCTCACATCAAGAAGAGTTTTTCTAGTTGGACCAGGTAGCTCCTTGAATATACAGGAGAGTAGAGCTCTTTCAAGTTCTAGAATACCAATTTCAGTATTTCATTTTTGTGTAAATTGCTTCCGTTTGCTCTTTCAAGAGTATTCTAAAGACTCTAAGGTAGAAAAAAAAGGTTACTTATGCACTTAGTTTCCTGGAGTTACCGAACTTGTACTGTGACTTTTGATTCTCTTTTAGATTCTTTTTTCCTTAGTAATTCTACATTAGCTTATTGAATGTGTCACAGCTTTGAGTACACTCGAACAAAAAACCAACCACGAAAAAACCCAAACAAACAAAAAAACAAAACCAAAAAACCCCAACAACCAAACCATGAAATCACAAAAAAACTACCACAAAATAAGATCTATTCTACTGCTCTGGTAGAACTTTCTTTATAACCAAATCACCAAAATTAAGAGTTTGCTCTGTTGTATATTTTGCTTTCTTCCAGCTTCCAGGTAGGTAGCTTCTGTATGCTAATGAATTTTAATTGATCCCATTATAACTCAGGATTCTCAGCTTCCTGCCTTGTCCCAGTTGGTGTTTGGATATTGCTGTTGGCTTGCTCTGCCTGGGCTGACATAGTGGTATGTTAGAGAATTATATTTGGCTTCTCTAAGTCCCTCATAACAGCCCAGACATTTTGCCCTGTTCCCTTCAAATGTTACACAGTGACACTAAGGACTCGGAGCTTATCTTTCTAGAGTAATTTGGTAGACTTTCTCTACTACCTGGAAATACTTACAGTAGCCAGCCAGCTGGCTGTCTTGGGCAGAGTAACACTGCTTTATTTCTAGCTATTAGGAAGATTTAAGCCCAGTTTGGGGTGGCATGGAGGGACTTGGAGAAACCAAAATAGCAGGTAAGAAATTATGCTTCCTTTCCCCAGGTGCTTATAGTCCTGCACAGATGACAAAAGTATAATTGAAGAAGCCATCATAGATAGGGTAGAAAAAAACCCATTTAATGTAAAAAACCCACAAATGAACAATCCCCTGTAAGACCATAGTTGTTAAAATCTTGTTGGTGTTGCAGATTGTCTTAAACTGTAAGCTAATTGTTCTTTCTGTTGTATTGGGTAAGTATGACTCAAATACCACATTATTTTAAATAACTGGAGAATACTACCAAAATACACAGTTTTTAGTCTCGTCCCTACAAATGCCTTGCTTAATGCCCCTGCCTGCTAACCCAGCAGAGATAATAAATTATGCAGGCAAATGTGTTAGCAAATTCTTGTGCTGGTGTACAGATCAAGCAGTAAAAACAGTCTGATTTCTGCCTCATTCAAAATGCTATCAAAATACCCAGCTTTTTTTCACTGTAAAAGTGTCACTCTACTTGAAATTCATGCCAGGAGTGACTTTTTCTTTTTGCCTGGGATACTTTTTTTTTTTTTTCCCCTGTGACAAAGATTTTTTTTTTTCTTCTTCTTCTTCTTGTAGGTTGAAAGAAAAAAGGGAGACCTGCTTGTCCAATGAAGATGCAGTCTTAGTCTTCAGCTATTTAAGCTGAATGCATTGTGATTTCCAATAATTGAGACAGTGATTCTGAAAGCTGTCTACATTAATGAAAAGAACAATGTAGTCAGCTTAACTGAATCATCAGTGTTGCATATTGAATAGAACATGATAAACCAATCTTGATGGACTTATGCATGTTAGGAATATAGATATAAGCATTTATTAAAGCATTTTTTTTTAAACAGTAGTTTTAAAAATGGAGAAATATGAAAATGTACCACCCCTCCCTAAAGAACCTGCAAGAGAAATGAATGTGGAGAATCATACTTGTCCCCCACCTCTGCCGCCTAATGAACAGCCTCCACCACCTCCCCTGCAAACGTCCAGTGACGCAGAGGTAATGGACGTTGGCTCTGGTGGTGATGGACAGTCAGATACCCCTGCTGGGGACACGCACAGTATCTGCAGAACACAGCTTCTCACAAAGGGATCTGCTTGCTACAAAAGTCGTCTTATAATAGACCCTAACAATAGTGACCAAAGCCCAAGAACTGCTCGTCATGCACCTTCAGTTCGAAAGTTCACCCCAGATCTTAAGTTACTTAAAGATGTAAAGATTAGTGTTAGCTTTACAGAAAGCTGCAAAAGCAAAGATAGGAAAGTTCTGTACACTGGAGTTGAGCAGGATTATAAGGCAGATACAGATTTTGGTATTAATAATGTCAATGGAGATTTGCATGTTTGTCCTTTTGGTGGTAGTAATGGTAAAGCTGTAGGGATAGGGGGTGAAAATGATGACAAGAAGGATGAAGAAAATGATATTGATCAGGAAAAGAGAGTAGAATATGCAGTTCTGGATGAGCTAGAAGATTTTACGGACAATTTGATGGAAATAGACGAAGAAGGAGGAGGATTCACATCTAAAGCAATTGTTCAAAGAGATAAAGTGGATGAAGAAACCTTGAATTACTCATATGAGGTAAGTAAATTCACCTGGTTTTGCTGGGTAAGAGGCTTCCAAGTAGCTAGAAAAAATATGCAAGGGTGTTCACTGAAACAGTCCCTTCTAGAAAGGTGCAGTACTTGAGTCAAAAATGCAGAATTTTCAGACAGAAATGTGGCTGAAAACTTTTGTCAATTATCTTGGTCAAACTTCTGAGTTATGTGCAGTTTCTGTAGTCTTGCTTAAAAATAACATTTCAAAGGCTTCTTACAAAATTGCAGCTCATTTTATCATGAAAAATACAAGATTTCACTTACAAAAACTTATTTTCTTGTTTTTCAGTCTTTTTACTGGAATCATTGGAAATTTCTAGTTTTCTCTGTATGGAAGTACATAGCAAAATGTATACTTTTTCTTTGCAAGGGGAAAGGGAGGTTAGACACAGAAGGATGTTGTCTGATAAAGTCTCTTTCAGGATGACTTTGATAATGATGTGGATGCTCTGCTGGAAGAGGGTCTTCGAGCACCCAAAACAAGGAGACTGGAAAATGAGAAATATGGTGGTGAGAGTGATCACCAGTCTGATGGAGAAACAAGTGTGCAGCCAATGATGACCAAAATTAAAACAGTACTTAAAAGTAAGTTAATGTTAATTAAATATTTTTTGTATGTTTGACTTCTATCTGTAGAACAAAATTGCATCAGCAAGCAAAATTTAGGACCGCAGTTCTTGTGAGATAATAACATTCTGTAACATTAACTCTTTGAAGGCTTCTTACTATAGGATATGATTTTTTTTCATGTTCCTCAACAGTGAAGTTGATTCTGGGGAATGCTTTTGATTTTCATCTGTTGCATATAATGAGAATGAAACTGTTTTAGTGTGTGGATTTGTGAAATGTGAAGAATGTTACCTCAGTGCTAGGGAGGTTAACAAGGATGACCCAGATATGGAGAGAGAGAGAGATATATTATTTATTTATTTATCTTGGGGTTGTTTTGGGTTTTTTTTGTCTCAAATACTGTGAAACAGCTGAAGACTGAGGTCATTGTGGACTTCTTCCTACTTCAGCTATGGAACTTCTGTGGTTGAAATTGCTCTGTATGAAGTCCTTATGTATGCGCTGCTAGGCTAAAAAAAAATCATGAGGGAAGTTGGTGGCTTACATTTATCTAATTTCATTGTGGAAATGTTACAAACTACTAATAAAGAAGAACTGAGAATGTGAACCAATCCAGAAGAATGTAACTGAAAACAGTCCGAATTAGAAAGTGTGAACCTGCTGTAGAGGAGTATTTTACAGCATCACCATATTCTGAAATAAGAAACCAAACAGTTTTTCACTCTAAAATGTTATACTAACATAGGATTGCCAGGAAGCTAACAGCTGAGTCTGGTCTCTGATTTCTGATGTGGAGAAGAGTGAGACCATTCTCTGGTTTCTGGAATAGAAGGGAGCAAGGCCATGTATTAACTTGAGCGTGAGCAATATTTTTTCTTCTGCTGTGTGATTTGTCATAGTGGCTTATTGTGTTCTAATTTCATTAGTCTTTGTTTTCTGGAAGAAATAGTATTCTTAACGGCTAAGATATTTAAGTATAAAGGCTTGTAGACTTGATTCTTGTTTGTGTTGTGCTTACACCAAAAAATATAATAGGAAAGCCTAAGATTACATCTTAATTTATTACTGGCTGCTTGGATCTGTGAGTCTAGTGGTGTCTCAAAGCAAATTTATCCCTGAGTGCCAATTGCAAAAAATTTTACTGGAAAACTCAGTTCTTTCAAAAGCAAACACACTTTTCCATTAAATATAGTGATGCTTGTGATGATGTAAATACATGAAGAAGACTGAAGAGAAACTTTGCTGGATGAGGATTAACCTTTATTGGATGAGAAAATTCACTGGTGAAGTGAACACATCAGTCTGTATAAAAACTAGCTACTATTGCTTTTCAGTTGAAAACATAATGGAACTTGTAATTTTGCAGGATTTAATGTGGATTAGAAGCACATGACTTTTTATTAAAGCAAAACAGAATCTTTCTAGAAAACTTTTTAAGTCTTGTTTCAGTGTCATTTTATCCTTTGAGAAATAAAAAGAAATAAAAATAGAAACTTTGATTTGTTTTCTCTTCTTCTAAGCAGTCTATCCAAGTTTAAAGCCATTCTTTGCTTTAAAGGTCGTGGCCGCCCTCCTACAGAACCTTTGCCAGATGGATGGATCATGACATTCCATAACTCAGGCATTCCTGTATATCTGCACAGAGAATCTAGAGTTGTTACCTGGTCTAGACCTTATTTCTTGGGAACAGGAAGCATAAGGGTGAGAGCTGTCAATTAATTAAATACTTAATGAGATTTAAAATTAGATAGGTTCCTGCAAATAGTTGAATACTTCTCTACTTTAGCAGGCATCTTTCCAGTGTGCTTAAAAAATAAACTTCTGTTTCTGAAAATATGATCAGATTTTTCTTAGTGTTTTGTTTTTCCTTTTTTGTAATGAGTTTGGGCAGTTAAGGTGAATTGATAGGGTCATCTTTGGTGCCTTTGTTGCTCTAGCATATCATTGCAAAATGTTGGTTTTCTTCCACTGTGAAATACGTGTACATCGTTTATTTTGTAGCTGTGTACTAGCCTGAGCTGTGGCTTACGTTCCACATTTACAGAAGTAAGCATGTGACATTCATGAGCCCATGGAATCTGCAGAAATTGGTTTTAATGTCATGGGCTTAAATGCCAAGAGAACTCAATGGATTTTACGAAAGTGTGTAGTATTCACATATAATTGCACTGAATATAGTTTGGGTCCAGAGCAGCAAACATACTTTGGAGGTTAGTATCAGTGTTACCCAGTGTGAAGATACTGTAGGAGTGGGTGTACTCAGATCTGGAGTAAATCGCTAAGTGTAAACTAAATAAAAGTAACTTCCATCTTGATTACATCTTTTGGCTTTGAGTTTTGTGTTTGGTGACCTTGAGGTACTGAAACCTTCTGTATTATTTTATTTTTGCAGAAACATGATCCTCCCCTTAGTAGCATTCCCTGCTTGCATTACAAAAAAATGAAGGAAAATGAGGAAAGGGAACAAAACAATGATATAACCCCAAATGGGGAAGTATCACCTGTAAAACACTTAGATAAATCTTCAGAACTGGACTGCCAAACAGAAGAACCAGATTCTACTGCTGCTGATTCTGGGCCTTTAGATGACAAAGACCCCTCAGGGGGAGATGCAGCACAAGGAGCCTTAGGACAAGTTAAGGCCAAAGTTGAAGTATGTAAAGATGAATCTGTAGGTATGTATGGAAAGTGGAGTTTTCTCTTGGCTGGAGTTGGGGCAATGGCATTTGGGATATGTACGCTTTATTCCAGACTTGGCAACTGAATAATATCTGGCCTGAGATCAAGTGGTCAGTTGTTCTTCTGGACAGCTTTTTGTATGCAGAGGTCTGGAGAAATAGATACAGTATTAGAAATCAATTTTTATTTTAAAGGGAAGAGGAACTTAGAGTGGGGATTTTTGCTGCAGGCTTGAGCATCCACCTGGAAAGGTTCTGCACACAGAAACGTGAAAAATTTAGAAGTTTAATCCTGTAGATTTTATCTCAGTTTAAGAGTCAATGAAGTCAGTGTGTACATGTGAATTTTTCTTGTGTGTTTGCGTGGTTTCTTTAGGCTTTTCTATGCAGTCTGTATTGCCTGAATTTTGTCTATTTGGAGTATGATCTCCTACGATAAGCGATACAATTAAATTAAGTTTACTTATTTGCCCAACTCTAGCAGAGAAAGTCATACAAATATTATTGCACTCATGCAAAGCGGTATGGTGCTTCGTTATTTTATTTATGCAAATCTTTTACACCAAAAGCTGCTTAAAGAAGTCATGCTGAAATTTCTGCCAAACTTACAGGACTTGGAGGGAGAACTTGCGTGCCAATTACCACAGCTACATACCTGAGAGTACCATCTGTATGCTCAGAATACTGACATTGTAGGCTATAACTTAACCTTTATAGTGTTGAAACACGAAGCTTGTCCTGTTCGGTCCAAAAACCATGCCAAAAGATCCAAAACAAACAAAGTCAGTATTGAGCAGCAAAACTAAAACCAGTAAGCACTTCTTTTCTACATGAAGTTCACATGTTTATCTCCCTAAGTAGGATTTGTTCTGTATTACTGGAAAAAAAAAACCAAAAACTGAGTGATCAGGTATAAGTGTGACTTGCACTTAGAATTCCTTGTGGAAGGAAACAATACCAGCAGCTTGCTTTTGTTTGTGTACCTCTTGCAATGCTACTCTTTCATTCTGATGATTATATCTACAGAAATATCCTGTAAAGGAGAAGCAGCTGTACTTCAAGGGGGAACAGTCTTTTAGTACTCTGTACATGAAAATGAATGTGTTTAAATTCTGTTCAGAGGTCAGCAGATACTCCTGGAGTTTGTGGAGCATCATTACATAGTGTTTCCTGGTACACTGCTTACTAAACCAAGCAGTAGTCATCAGTTTTAGCTTCAGGAAACTGATGCTGACAGTGTAACTACTCACTGTGTATCTTGCTTCAAGTAATGAGAAGGTGAATAGGTGATGAAATAGAACAATTACTAGTATTTTGTTACAAATTGTGTTGGGTATCGTGCTGGTCAGGTGTTCTGCAGTTTGCACAAATGTTTTGCATTTGATCGAGTAACAGGAAAACTTGTAATTAGTTCTGTTAGTATAAAATAGCATCTTAACCTTGAGCGTGTTACTTTTGCTCCTAGTATCAAAAAACAACCGTAACCTGTTTAAAGCAGTGGAAGTAGTGAATCTAATGCTTAATCAGTGATAGAGAGTAACCTGATTGTGTTTCTTAGATCTGGAAGATTTTAGGCACTATCTTGAAAAGCGTTTTGACTTTGAACAAGTTACCGTAAAAAAATTCAGAACCTGGGCTGAGAGACGGCAATTCAATCGTGAAATGAAACGGAAGCAGGCAGAGTCCGAGCGGCCTATTCTGCCTGCCAATCAGAAACTCATTACCTTGTCTGTGCAAGATGCACCTACAAAGAAAGGTTAGTTTGTCTACCTGTAGTTCAAATATTCTGTATCGAAGACTCCTTATACTTCTTAGCTTGACTGAAAAAAAAGAAAAAAATCCTGCACTAAGTCCATCTTCTTCTTACTCTTGGATCCATCATGTTACATAGTAAAGGAAAAATACTGACAAAATATATTTCCTATCAAAAAGAATAATTCCTAAATGAAAGTATTTTCATTTCAGCTTGCAGTCCTGGTAACTGGTTACTACTATCAGCTACTTGTTACTGTTGGTTGCTACTGAAAACCTTCCTGCCTAGTCAGTCAGTGCTACTGCCTTCTTAGTTCTATACCAGTTCTAGTTTGTCACAAATTAAGGGTTGGTTACAAATGCCAGCTTGATCCAGATTAAAACCTACAATTTAAAATATAGTTTTAAAGCAGTTTGACAGATAGGGTTAAAAAAGAACTATGTGTGCAGTGTCTTCTGATGTGAGGAGTGGATATCGTGTCAGCTGCAAAGCTTTTACCTGTGTTGGCTGTGTAGCCATAATAGTGTGTTTAACTGCAGTCTGCCATTAACATGTCCATAGACCTGCGATGCAGATTTCGTTCTTGTTTTGCACCTTAGCATGTTTCCAGCATTTTTGTCTTAAGCAAGAACTAAAGTTTTGTGAGTTGCATATTGACCATTCCCTGTTACAATGAGGTGCAGTTGAATTTTAAGTTGATATGCTTTGTCTTAAATTCTAGATTTAGAGCCATGTTGAAACTAAGGACTTGTTGCACTTAATCTAAATCTTTCTGTCCCATACTGCCACAGTGCCAACTGAGGGGGGTTGTGTTCTTGACTAACAATAATGCTGCAGGAGAAAATAAAAACTGCAGGACCTTTGAAATAAAAAGAGCACAGTCAGGGCAGGGGGACAGCAACCTGATCTGTGGCTTACTCAGCAGAACTTTGGGGGCTGGAGTGAGTGGAATTGAATGAATCTGGTTTGTGAATTTGAAGTCTACATGCCTATTGTTAGAAGGGAGATAGAACGTGTTTAGGAGCAAATCGGAGGATTTCTAAGTGATAGTAGCTGCCAGAAATGCCTTGTGTAGAGGCCATGGTACTGCAAACTTTGAACATAGAGTTTTTGACTCTAGCTCATGATTAGTCCACTTTCAGTTTTTGATAGAAATTTCTCAGGCTTCTTTCTCAATACTTTTTCAACAAAAATGGTCTTCAAGGTCAAAATTATCCATGTCTGATTTAACAGCATTGCACTGAATTTGAGTGGGCACTTATCCCTTGGAGCTTGTTATGTATTTATTTGTTTGTAGTAGAAATTGCCTTTCAAAGACTGGAACTATTCAGCTGTCTTTCCCTTATTTTGTTTTATTTGGTTTTTTTTTTGTGTGTGTGTGTCTGTGTGTGTAGAATTTGTCATTAATCCCAATGGGAAATCTGAAGTTTGCATACTGCATGAATATATGCAACGAGTCCTAAAGGTTCGCCCTGTTTACAATTTCTTTGAATGTGGTAAGTCTGATAATTTTTTTTTTTTCTTTTAATTGACCACCTGCTTTTTTGAAGGGCTTATGTCATGCTTGGGTAGCTAAGAAAAAAACAACTCAACCCAAAACAAATGATAGACACTTTTCCTAGGGAATGTCTTGAAAATCTGTTGTGAGTCAGGTTATAGCTAGGAAATGTTTTTTGTATCTTAAACATGGCATTTAAGGGTAAGAGCAGATTTATACTTATAAATTTATAACAGTATGGGTTTTCATTTGGAAAACTATGCCTGAGTGAAAATGGATTTGAGTAACTTACTTGCATCTAAAAGGGCACATCAGTGAAATACTGGCACTGACTGTGCACATTTGCTGACTGTGCACAATTAGTATTTGCCTAATTTTCTTGTCACTTATGTCCAGAAAATCCATTTGTAAGGCACACATTGTTTGAGTGAATTGTCAGTCCTGAAAAAAAAAAGTTAAAACATTTTTAAATACTGAATGAACTATATTAAATACTAAATAAATTAAATAGTTAAATACTAAACTAAGCCCAAATTGAAGGCCTACACATTTCTCTTCAGAAACTATTATCAAGCTTTTAAGAATTTGAATTATTTCTGTGGACACATACATACCCTCTCTTAAGATGCAATGATTTGAGATATTTTTGTAGTTTTGTTCTGTTCTGGTTTTCTTCCAGTTAAGAACAAACACAGTAGTTTTCTTTAGAAGTGTAGAGTTTCAAAATCCTTCAACTGTTGAAGCTGTGGTATGTTACAGTATAGTGCCTGTTAAGATTTTAAAACTGACTCTGATCTTCATATACTGGAATAAGCAATTCTTCAGTCTTTCTGAAGAGTAAACAATTTCCATCTCTCTTGAAGTTAAAACAAAAAAGAGAAGGAGTCTTGATAGTGGTAGTATTTCATCTTCATGACGAGTATTTTACATTCAGAATTCTTAAAAGCTTTCTTCTTCATTCCTCTCTTTTTTTCATTCCTCCTCTATCTCCAGAGAACCCAAGTGAACCTTTTGGAGCCTCAGTGATTATTGATGGAGTAACTTATGGGGCAGGAACTGCCAGCAGCAAAAAACTTGCCAAGAATAAAGCTGGTAATAGTTTTTTCTTTTCTTTTCTTTCTTTCTTAATACCAAGGGCAGAATTGTTTATCTGTTTTCTGCTCTGAAGATGACAAAATAAATTCTAAAAATTTAGAGATGTATAATACACCCATGGTACTTGTGCACTTATGAAATATGTCAGTGTATCTACATGACCAAAAGCCAGACCAGAATTATCTGTGCATGAAAAAAGGTATTTTGCTGTGAAAATCTGGGCAAATTCTGGATGTGTTTTATGTTCAGTACTAGGGTTCTGAGTTCACTAGTGGTACAGTACAAGGGTTCAGCTGTAACAACTAAGTCGTGATAATGGCTCTCTAATTTTAGGTCCTAAGTGCTCTATGCCACTTCTAAAATGAGACTTGTCAGTTTTTTCCTTTCATAGGCATTTGCAAAAAGCAGTAATTTCTTAGTTTCATTAGTTATGAGACTTTCATTATCAAGTAGTTTGGGGTTTTTTTTCTGCTGTAAAAAGTGCAAGTGAATATACTTCTTACAAAAAAAAGATACCAGTCTTAGAAGTTGTTTTCTAATATGAGTGGATTTGTCTAGGGGACACGTGAGGCTTGTTTAAAAAGTACTTCACTCTGCTGTTTTTCTTTACAGTCATTGTTTAAGATAAACATAATTGAAATATTTAAAAATTTCTTTGCAGCTCGAGCTACACTGGAAATCCTTATTCCTGACTTTGTTAAACAGACCTCTGAGGAGAAGCCCAAAGACAGTGAAGAACTTGAGGTACTGCACTCTTGCTTACTGGCTGTCATTATTGGAGTGTGGTTTTAAAAACATTACACCTTCAATGTCAGAAATACTAATGAAAGTTCATAACATTGTTTTTGAGTGAGGTGGAAATATTATTCATTTATATTTTAGCAAGCTCTATGACAAAATACTTTTTTTTTCTTTATTGGAAATTATGATAAAATTTACTGTGATGCGGAGAACTTGTCCCTTGTTGAAATATCAGGTCACTTACTGAAGACCTGAAATGTTCCAAGACCTTAGATTGCCTGTACTGCCCTGGTTTCCAGAACACTCTGCTTGATGCCTTGAAAAATTCAGAACTAGATGCTGCCTGGTTTTGTGTGATCACTTTAGAAGACTAAGTAAAAAATAAGTGCCCAGGCTTCTCAGACATTATTTAGCTATGACAGCTACTTACTGCCAGATTGGACAGCTAAAATGTCAGACTTGAAGTGGTGATACTTAAGAAAATCAAAGGCAAAGTTTCTTCAAGTGGAGAGTCTGTGCTACGTGTGTAGGTATTGGTGATCAGCCTGAAAGGAATGTTTTCATCGTAGTAAGTGTAATATACACAATAAGTTGTTTGTACACTTGCTTAAAACCGTATTTTATGCCCTACGCCATCAAATAGTCATTAAGAAAATGTAGACTTCTTTTTCCTGTTTTAAAATAAAATACAGAATACTCTAGTAGCTGTTATGTTTTATTATACCACAGCATTTTGGTAAGTAAAATTTTATAATTACTTAACTTGTCCTGAGGTAGAAAGGATATTAAGCACAAAGTAACACAATTTGGTTAATGTGGCAAAGGAGAAGTGATGGTTACGAGCAGTATTAAGGACTTATTTGTGCAAAAGCATAATAACCCTTTTCAATTTCTTTTTAGTATTTTAACCATATCAGTATTGAGGACTCACGGGTATATGAACTCACCAGTAAAGCTGGACTCTTATCTCCATATCAGATTCTCCATGAGTGCCTTAAAAGGTAAGGCAGCACAGTAAGGAGCAGGCTCTGTTGTGTACAGGTCTTTGGGTCAGTGCAGGTTCTTTGCTTTGTTGCTGGTACCCACAGTGTTTGCCAGTAAGTAACTTGGACAATAAACAAACTGGCCAAGCTGTGGCTGTAAGAGACATGGTGTGGACTGAACTGACTAATGCTTTAATTCATATTTGCTGTTTATGCCTCTTGTCTTCTGAGAATAGCATTTAGCTGTGGGACATATATTTGGTTTCTGGTTTTGTGTTTTTTTCCGCTTGCCTTTCCATTCAAGTCAAGTTACAGATGTAAAAAAGAACTCTTAAATGTCTTAAAATTTATTATTAATGTGTCTGATACCATTGCACTGACTGTCAATAACTGCAACCACTTCAGTCATTTGTAATTTTACTTTAGTATATGATACTGATTTCATTTGTGCTTAAGAAACCATGGAATGGGTGATACATCCATAAAGTTTGAAGTGATTCCTGGTAAAAATCAGAAGAGCGAATATGTCATGACTTGTGGCAAGCACACGGTGCGAGGCTGGTGTAAGTACAGTACTTAGTGTGACCTCTGATAATATCTTCCTTTTCTCCTGTTCTCATTTGTTGTCCATTTGGTAGGTGCTTGTTGAGCTATCTAGCCTGTGATATATCTAGCTATGCTTATTCTACTCTTCTCTGGTACCTCAGTTTCAAATAACACAAGTAAAATTGGTATTCATCTAAGTACGTAAAGTGCCATTATTGACACAATTTCATGATTATTTTTACAGGCAAAAATAAAAGAGTGGGGAAACAATTAGCTTCTCAGAAAATCCTACAGCTACTGCATCCACACGTGAAAAACTGGGGCTCTCTTTTGCGTATGTATGGTAGAGAGAGTAGCAAGATGGTTAAACAGGTGAACATGATTTTACTTGATTGTAACCTACCTTGCAATTGTACTTTTGGTTTTGTATTTCTCTGGGGTTTTAAGTTTAGTTCCACAAAGCTTTAATGGTATTTGTTTTGGCATAAGTATGCTGTTCCCTGTTGTGGTAAAGGCAGTATGCATATGATGAGCAGTTCTCTGTTCCTCTGAATTGATTCTCATACCTTGCTATTGCCGGAACGTAAGATTGAGTGTTCATTAACAATAATAATTGTGTTAATCTTTCATCTTCCAGGTCAAAACTATGTAGCCCACATATATTTCCATGAGTTAAATATTAACTTATTACTGAAGGAAGTACAATTACTGCAGATGAAACTTCTGCTCCTTGGTTTTGTTTTTGTTTTGGTCTTTTTCATCATACAAGCTCATTTATTGTTGCTTGTGGTTCTATTGAATAGGAAACCTCTGATAAAAGTGTGATAGAACTTCAGCAGTATGCCAAAAAGAACAAGCCAAATCTGCACATCCTGAACAAGTTACAAGAAGAAATGAAAAAACTGGCACAAGAAAGAGTGAGTATATGCCCTTTTGTGTTCACAGACAGGAGGAATGCTATGGGTGAGACTTATGATCAGAACTCTTGCTTGTTTTATACAGTATCTCACACAAAGAGATCTGTTCAAAACTTGCTTTGGGGCTACTTTTAGAGAGATTCTAATAATCTCTTTTAATCTGGTTTGAAACTTAATTTTACCTATTTCAGTGAATTTATTTTTAACGTTAGAACAAGTTAGCCTTTCACAGCAATAGATGCAAGTTTGGCTAAAATAATTCAAAATTTTAAAGCAGTGGTTTATTATTATGTTCTCTTATGACTGTGTGCTGGGGTTTGTTTCATACTCTTTTAGGAGGAAACAAGAAAGAAACCCAAGATGACAATAGTGGAATCGGCTCAGCCTGGCAGTGAGCCTCTCTGTACCGTTGATGTGTAATGAGAAACCTTTCAAGTGGGGAGCAATAACACAAATGGAGGAACTAGATTTTCAACAATTACTTAAAAATTGTTTGCTGCAGAATGCAAGATAACTTTTAAAATCCAAGCTGCTTCAGTTATGCATTGTTCTTTTTGCATCATCAGGGCAATATTACTTTTTCTTTTTTTTCTTTTTTTTTTTTCTTTTTAATACCTCTGAGATATGTACATTTAAAGGATCGATCATAAAGATCTCTACTTGGGCAAATGCACAGAGGACAGGCATGTTCACACAGGATAAAATCAAGCAAGCACTTTTTCCTGGAAAGCCAACCATTTTGTTTGAAATGGATGTGTTTGAAGGATGAAATTCAGAATATCTATGTACAGGTTGAAGCCGTTATATTATATATATATATATACACACACATTCATATATATGTATAAAAGAAATATATATACATCTTCTTGTATGAACATGCCTAAAACTATTTTTGTGAAAAGTTGCATTGCATTTCAGCACATAATAATATGCACTGATAAGACACTTTGGTGACAAATACATGAAAGTGATGAGCAATGTTCCTAATGCCATAGGATTAGGCCAGTAATGCTGGTATGTTTTTTGGGTTTTTTTGGTTTTTTTTTTTTTTTTTTTGGTTGGTTGGGGTTTTTTTGTCTCCTGCCAGGCTTAGTTTTTCAAGATCACAGTATGCAGATTTTTTTTTTTCTTTTTTTTTTCTTTCTTTTTTTTTTTATTTTTCTATTATTACTTGAAAAGAACAAGTATACCTGGTAGTGTTAAGAGCAACAGGCTGGATATCCAAAATTATTGGGGTTTATTTTAATTGAAAAGAGCCTATGTTAGTTTACAGATTAGTTGAAAGGGGAAAATATGGCCCTATTTATTTGATTAAAATAAAAAGTGTAATTTGAAAGGCTGTTTTCAAAGCTTGGAGCCAAAATGCAGCTGATGGTGGTTGGCAGTCTGAAAATATTTTGCCAATGATGTGTTTAAAGACCTTCCACTCCCTTCTCCCAGCAATAAAACAATTTATCATTTGTTTGGAGTCAGAATATATCTGACTTGATCGATTGATTTGCATCATAAAAGCAAATAAATTAAAAAAGACACCACCACAACACATCCCTAAAAAATCTGAAATAACTGCAGCAAATTAGGGGTTTTTTTAAAGAATTTTTTGTTTTTACTTTTTTTAATTACATTTTTAGCTTTTAAAGGAAAAAAATGTAACTTCTGCAATGAAAGTTAGAATGTAGATGTGGAATATGCCATAGAGTAATAAGTAGAATGAGACCATAACAGAGGTTGTACTGATAAACAAGAAAATCACAAATATGCAACTATTACAGAATACAATCTTAGAAAGGCAGTACTCACTATGTTATCTGAGGCTTTATTAAATCAAGCACAGAAGTAGTAGTTTTGTCTGTAGTGAATGCACTGCTTTGTGGGTTTCATTCTTCATACAGAGTTCTTTACTGGGTGATTGCAGTAAGTCTTCTCCTAGAACCATTCTTGTGGGTTCTTTGGTTTGTTCTTAAAGAAGACAGCAAACACCAAGCTGGTGGTAGGGCTTCAGTGATTTATCCAAGAGTTGTACTGCTCTGTTCTACACTCCTGCAGGAGTGAGAGAAGACAGTTCCTTGTAATTGCTGCAGCTCCTGGTACTTACCTGGAGAGTGATCTGGGAGCTTGAGGGGTTTCTGTTTCATGTTGGGATTTTTTTTATTTTTTTTAATGGTGGTCTATTGGTTTTTTTGTTTTGTTTAGTTGGGGTTTAGGGTTTGGTTGGTTGATTGGTTTGGTTTTTTTTTCTTTTTTACCATGTTACATATAGAGTGCTGCAGTATAATGAATTTAGTGCCTACTGGATTTTAACAATATTGGCAGCAGTATTGTAAGACCTCCTTTTAAGATCACCCATTACTTTGGAAATATGTGGATTTTAACTTGTATCTCGAGCTAATGTTCTCTAATATGCATATAAAATTTGAGGTTAAACAGGAGTAGTCTTGGAGTCTTACCTGTTTCTGTGTTTGAGTGATATGCTGAGAGGTCTCTGCAAATAAGAATTCACCCATTTTTTTATTACTATATTTAGCTTTTCAGTTTCATGAGTTGTAATCCTGTTAAAACAGGATACGGGTAGTTGGAAGACTATACAGAAACTATTATTTAAAAAGTGGCCTATCTTTAAAAAAAAAAAAAAAAAAACCTACAAAAAAAAAATACTGCCTCTGCTTTTTTTTGTATAGCTTTAATAAATCTCCATCTTTTGAAGGGTATATAAAATTGGTGCAGTAGTGACAGGCAGTGATTACTGTTTGTCTCTCATTTTACTTTTTTCTTTTGTTTTCATAAAGACAGGGCTTAACTCTTCTATGCCTAAATGTATTACTCCTTTAGGTAGGTTTTACTTCAGCTTATGTGTTTTCAGCAGAAAAATATGTACTTGGATGGCACTGTAAAAGACAAATCACCCTAGTAGATCTTTTTATTTTTCTGAAATCAGAATGTCAATGCATTTGCAGGTCACCTGCAGAATATCCATAGATGCCTCGCTTACAAATTTATTTTAATTATTTTTAAGAGGATTGCTGTATTACCTCAGTCTGCCACTATCAGAAACACAAGGTGACCGTTGCCCTTAATTAAAACATCCAGATATTTCATTGTGAACCAAAGCCTAGAACGTATATTATGCATTCTAAACAAAAAAATAAAAAAATAAAAAAAATGGTATTAGACCTTGCTGCAGCCTTTAACTGGAGAGATGTCCAGAAAATAGCGCAATAACTGCTGGAACAAACAACTTAACTGCTGTTTATGTCATTGTGAAGTATTCTTGTGTTTTAATGTTTACTATTGTTTGGAGTGTAACAGTCTTGCATTTGCACATAAGCACGAGCTGCTGTGATAGAGGATAGATCATTGCATTAACTTCAGCTTCTGCATGAACACTTACAGTGTGATTCAAGATGTATCCTAAACTTGTCTTGTAACTCTTGTGTGTTTTCTAGGTAATCGGCTGTAAAGGTTTAGATCTTGATTGTATGAATGCATAAAACAACTGCTGCTTTTGTCACTGGTATTTGTTATTTATCCCTTCAATATCCAGAGGAGGATGGGTATTTTTATAGGGATGGAGTGTATTTTTTAAGAACTGTTCCATCCCTTGGGAATTAGACAGTTTTTGCTTTGCATATTATGTGCTTCTCGACAAAAGTGTGGTATATTGACTTTAAGGATTAAATTAGTGTGCATTCAAATCTTTATGGTACTGATGGAAAACTTACTGTGACTTCCAGTGAATAGTCAGATGCTACCTATTTAAACACCAGTCATTCAGCTTTTTCTTACGTATTTATTAAACAAAACTGATGAAGTGGTTGGGTACTCAGAAGTTTGGAAAGACTATTATGCATAAACTTAACTGTTGTATGTAAACTTCCACTTTCCTGTGATGCTGTTAGGCTTTATACAAATATATTTGTAACACTTAAGTATTGAAAAGCATAATTATAATCTTACTAATTCTCTAGACTGTACTTCAGTTCTGGAGTAAAAATCAGGAAGTGATAGCCTCCTAACTCCGCGGGAAGAAATGTCAAGTGCAAGAAGCCATGCTGTTGTTAACCAAAAAAAATGATCAGTTACAGTATTCTGATGTGGATCTGAGAAAGTGGAGAGAGGGGAAAAAAAAAAAAACCCAACAAACAAAATCCACAAAACAAAATCCATTCTTATTGCCCAAGTAGGTAACAATGGTTGCTGTTTGAATTGTGTTGGGTGCAGTTGCTTGATGCCAGTGCTAAATTGGTACAACTATAAAGCCTCATTTTCACTGAGCCTCTGCTTGCTTTTTTTTTTTTCTGCACAATCATATAATCCTATGTGTTTGGTCTTTTGAGTACTACATGTGTATTTTTCAGACAATTAGTTTTGAGCAATAAAGTTTGATATTATAAAATGCTCCAGTGTGATCAGTATTACAACACCTTAAGCATATTGGGAGAAGAACTTTCCTCTTCATGGATTCCTGTAGGTAGTTTTAAATAGCAATTAAATTAGTATAGGCTCACTGGTTAGGGAAGTACTTAATCACTTTTTTTGGTAAGGAATTGAGTATTTACAGGGTAGGATACACTTTCTTGAATTGGAATTTATATTTTTAAGTGATGTCAGGGTTAGAAATGACACAACCCAAAGTTGCTGGCTTTGGCACCTGTTTGTCACCTGCCTACCTGACTGGAAAGGAGGGGATATATGCAAGTCTGTGCGCTACAGTAGTAGGTTGTTTTTTTCGTTCAGTCTGTACAGCATAATGTACGTTGGAAGTATGCTCAGTAACTTAAGGTGGTTATTCCTTCTCCCAGTTAGTATTGCTGTCTGTCCTGTAGCCTAGAGTAACACAAGGTGCAGAGCATCTCTGAAATAGGAATCCTGGCTGGAGAACTGGTGTGTGGGTGGAGCCTCAGCCAGGTTTCTTCATAGCCAGTAAACAAACCGGAAGTGCAGCTTAAGGTGTTGGGCCTTGCAGTGAAGTAGTGTTTGCTGTTGTGACCTGTATCTGCCATCTGTGCTTACACTATGTTAAGGTTTTGCATTTGATAACAATTGCCTTTTACTGCACTGGGCTCCTAGTGAAGGGAGACAAGATCCTTTTGAGTCTAGGGCAGAGCTTTTGTCCAGAGAAAACACTGTGTCCAAAAGTACTTCAGTTAAAACCTCAAAACACTGAATAAGCTGAGGCAATATTCCTGTTGCTTTCTTACTACTCAGTTATCACTGAAGTACACAATGCTTTTCCATAAATATATTTTCTGTGAAGGTTTTATAGGTAATGCAGGATCAAAAAGCCTCAGTGGGGCTACAAGACTTCCTAGAGATCATTGTGACATAAGTGTCCGTTGAGCAGACTACCACAACTGGAAAATTCCTTATTCTTATCAAGATGGATGGCCCTGATTGGTGCCTATACAGTTAAGTTTCTGGCACTGGTGAGGCCAATGAGTTTTCACTGGTGAGGGCATGCCTAGAGTAAAGTCATCTCACCTTTACTTGTACATGGTAGGAAGTGATCCAAGAAAGTCTTTACAGTATAATCAGTCACACTACAGTCTTGGAACACAAGTAATTTTCACTATGGAAAGTGTAGCATTTTTGTTAGAACATGAATTTGTTGCTTCCTAGTGAAGATTTAGCAAGTGAACAGTTTCCAGAAGGTTTAAGATTGCTGTATCTTTACAAGCTCATTCAAAAGACAAAGGCACTGTTGTGACAGGCTAGCAGAGCTAGAAAAAGTGGGTACAGTTACAGTTCCCTGTAACAATCTTAGCTGCTTTTGGAATGGGGTACTGTGTTCAGTTGCTTAGTTGTTGATAAATAGCAGCTCTTCACCAACACTTAATGCGCGGTGTATTATACTCGCACTGGAAGGGAGAGGGTTGCATTAAAAATCAGCCCAGGTTTCAAAGAGTTGTATCTGAATAGAGTCGTGGAATACTTACTTTAAAGCTGTTTCAACTGTTTAAAGAGTGAGCCCAGCGTAGATACATCGTTCACCTGTATTTCCCCCTGAGGGCAGGAGGAGAGAAACAGGATTTGGCCTAGTAGTACATAATGAAATTTAATTCAAATTAGTATGATGAAATAAATTGGAAGCCTTGCAACGATGCTGTTGTACAGCAATTTATTACCTGGCTGTTACAGAAACAGTTGAAGCAGTTAACAAGCAAAATAATTTCTGGAAAGTGACTCTCAGGAGTTAAGTTGATTCCTCCTTTTCAAGTGCAGTATCAAGAGGTACAGACGTTGCCTGGCTCACATCAATGTTAGGGGGGTTGCTGCCATCCAAGCGCTCCGAGTCATATCCCGCCGTTGTGACTTGAGTAGCATCAGGCGCTGCTTCAGCAGAGCTACCATTTGCATATTCAACCCTTTCAAAGAATATCAGTAACTCACAATGCCTGGTCTGAGGGAAGAGGTCCACGGCCATTGCTTTAACAGGACGGAAAGAGGCTCCTTTGACTCTGTTGGAAGGGGCCCGGCAAAGGCTGGATGGAAAAGAAAGGGGAGGAAGGACTGTATTCACTTTTCAGTGCACTGTTTGTCATTGCTACTCTTCTAAGGAAGGTTTTTTTTCCCCAAGCTTCAATTCCATGATGGGATTAATCACCACCCCTACTACTTCCATTATTAGTGGTGTATGGGGCAGTACAGTTCCACGCTTGCTGTGCAGCAGCTCTCGATTGTTTGTGGTGAAAGGTGAGCCTCAATGACTACAGGTTAAAAATAAAAATCCAGTGACAGTCCTCCCCAAGAAGCACATACTTAATATGGTTAATTTAATATAGTTGATATGGTTTAATATTAATTTAAGATAGTTAATATTGGTAAATATTTATTTAGACAAAATGCAAGTTAATACTCACTCTACAAAGTTATTCATTGCAGCTCTGGGATTGCAGGATACATAGATTAGCCTCTTCAGATGTTCAGCTCTTCTAATGGCAAGAATTACTTTGGAATCTAGATGATAAAAACAAGACAGCTGTTTATCAGTTCTGTGTGCAACAGACTCTCCCTTCCAGGTTATACTCCAGCATGAACATGATTGTTGCAATACCCAGTTGCTTCAAGCTGTACCTGAAGCCCCCCCCTTTATTCCACTGGTGTTTTCTTAGGGTCACCACCCAATACCAGTTAGGAAAAGAGTCTTAAGGTGAACTTACGCAGCCCTGCTCGTGGTGGATCTACAATAGTAATCAGGTTTTGAGGAGCTAATGTGTTAATTAGGGAAGGAACAATATCTTCAGCCTTCCCGCAATGAAATTCAATATTATTCAGTTCTATTAAAAAAAAAAAAAAGTTATCAGAGTACTCATCTAGTCAAAGCATCTTTCACTACACTCAAAGTTTGGATACCTTAGAAAATACAGATTTTTTAGTCCACCTTAAAGTCAGTAAAATTAAACAACCACTAGTATTTCAGATCATTTAAACAGTAACTTCCACAATCTTCCATCATCTGGACCAATAGAAAACCCCACAGAGTAGCTACTGTTAATGTTTCATTTAGGAGAGAAACTGGGTCTTCATCTCCCTTCTACACTGAATGTTTTACTTTTGGAGATAAAAAAAGATAGCTGTTCATCAACAAGCAAACTGATCTCACAAACATGGTATTTGTTTTCAAGTGAGACTAAATGTTTAAAATGGACAAGATTATTATCAACGATGTGTAATTCCAGGCTGCTTAGATAACGTAAAGAGAAACTAGCTCTACAGATATTACGCTTCTTGGGTTGTTAAGATCTTAGCCTTTTAGCTTAACTAACCATTAATCTGGGCGTTCACTTTGGCATCCTGCACAGCTTCTTGGCAGAGTTCAATTCCAATCACTTTCTTTACTTTCTATAGAATTAAGGGAAAAAAAGAGATCTGTCTGTATGTAAATTTAACCATTGCTTACAGCATCAGCAATTATCTACTGTACATGTACTTCAACTGGTACCTAGTCAGAGAATTACTGCCTTGCAGCCAGAAAAAAGGCTGAGAAGGGACCTGTGCAAATAAATAGGGACTTTTTAGACTGAAATTATGGGATGCACATCATTTACCCCAACCTGTACATGACAGATTCCAGTTACGCTGGCATCTGCCTTTTTCAGGGGACAGAATTCTTACATCACGTAGCAAGCAATGCTCTAAAAATGTTCTTACCATGTTGGTTATTCATATCCAAACCTTCTGGGAAAGCCCAAACCAGTTTAGTGGATAGATTCTGGTAAATTTTGGCTATCCTACAGAACTACTGTAGGACTTCAGTTTCAAAATAATTTAGGTCTGCTCAACACAAGGGTGAGCTTTGACAATGAACTGGTAAAGGAGTTGCAGGCAGTTTAATTAGAAATTAATTGAAAAAAAACCTGGTTTGCATTTCAAATACATCAAGTATTTTCTTTAATTGTAAGCACAACTAAAGATCTAGATCTGTTGAAAAGTGGCTTATATCCAGGAAGAGAAATTACTGACTCACCTTTGCCAAAGAAATCCCAATGGTTCCTGTGCCACAGCAAACGTCGAGCACAGTGCTCTCTTGGCTTAGTTGCGCCCACTCCCTAATGGCAGTATACAGAACTTCTGCAGCTTGTGTGTTTACCTGTGAATTTATGTTTCAAATAGATCTACTCCTTCATAAGTAGTAATTGTGGTTTAATGAGTCTTAAGAAAACACATCTCCTTTTTCTCATTTCTAAGAAACAGGTAAACCTCACATGTAAAGTAAAATCACATATAACTGACCTACACCGATACATACTGAGATTACCAGCCCACTGGTGAAGTCTCACTCAGTTCTCTCTGAGAAGTAATGTTTTGCTGTGTTCTAGTAAAAATGTGCCTTATTCTCCAGCATCTCAAAAGCAAGTTTGTAAACGAGAAGAGACAGCAAGGTAATTAAGCAAAATGCTAACCAATAAAGTGAAGTTTGGACTTGAAAAATACTTCCCTCTCCTTGAATAGGAAGCAGTAAAGATTCAAAACCAGGAGAATATAACCATGACAATACAATCAGAAAGTTTTATTTTAACCTTGTTTGTAATACTGCTTTAAAGTAAATGCTCTAATTCTACATTATCATTAAGGAAGCTTTTATAAGCATCTTTCTAAACCAGTGCCTCTAGAGTGAGTGAACTACATATTATATCTGCTGCCTCTCATTCACAGTTTTGACAGCCAGACATATTACTCAAATGTATTTAATCACACCAAATACATAAAAGATAAATCTCTTAGTATCTTGTTGATGTTAGCCAAGCTTAAGGGCATTAATGCAAATCCAGTTAAATTAGCAACTTCATAACATCCTTACTTGAAAAAATGCATGAGGAGAAATTCTAAATTTTAGGCCAAGAAGTTCTTCATAGATGTACTTATCACCGGCCACGTGCTCCAAAGGCAAGTCCTCAAGATTGGGAGATTTCCTGGGGGAGAGAGGCGAGGCACAGCGAGACAAAGAGAAATAAGACAAACATGCTTGTTACAATTTTTACCAAAGCAGCAGTCATCTTAAAATTTGTAGTGTTACATCCTAAGCAGCAATTTATAGTGGGCCAACATTTATCATATCCTTTCAGGACTATCTTCTTGGCTTAAGGTATACAACTGTTCCATCAATGTAAACAGCTGGACATAGATTATCTCTAGATGAAGACAGGGTCAGCCTTGTGTTCTGTGGAAGAGGATGGGAAGATTAAAAAACCCACATAAAATAGGGAAAAAAAGGGGCAGAAGTTACTTGTTGATAATAATAAATATCTACTGCAGTAAATGCTTCTACAGCTTGACAGTCAGCAACTAGTAGCAGGTTCACCCACTGAAACTCTACCCAGTGAACACTACAGGAAGACAGGAAATTTCAGGGCTCTCTTTTGGAAATAGTAAGTAACTGTTCAACAATTTAGTAACAGAGCTGCTGCTTTCATGAAATAGGTAAAATAATGGTGTGGACGTGCTACCTACCTTTCTGTTGCAAGCACCAAAAATGTACCTGCCACCAAAATCCCCCAAAGCAAAGTCATCTCCCTCACCTTTGTCCTTCCTCCACAAAGTACAGCGAAGTAACGCCACTGCTCTTTCCCATCCCTTCAGTGAAGTATTTTGACAGAGAGATTTTCAGGTCAGTTATCTCTTCTTTACTTAATTTCTGAAGATTTCATTTGAAAGAAGGGAGAATAATTTTCGTGACTTAAAACCATAATTTAGTGTATGTCCTCTAGAAGCATATTAATTATTTATTTCCATGTATCAGGCTAGTGTAAAGAGAGGAGCAGTAATGCAAGGTAAAATACACCAAGTAATTATTCTACTTCTCTTTTCATGCACTATTCTATTTTCTCTATATTCTATTTTCTCTTTTCATGTACTATTCATAAATTCAAATTTATGTACTTTTAAAGCTCTGTGTCCGGGCTGCATAGAATAAATCAACTTAAATACCTGAGGATTAAAATAAGCAATTGCCATAATGTGGCCATTCCTGCTGGTACGGACTGTGAGCTGTTTCCAGTGGCCTTCATAGGTTTCTGGGCTGTAAACTGAGTAAGGAGTTGACCTGCAATTTTCAGAAGCCCAGTTACTTAACAGAGAACTACATTTTTGCAAACATTCCACAGTTTATTGAAAAAGAAGCAGGTAATCATGTAAAGGCATGAAAAATGTTTTAAGTACAGAGGCTATGCTGGATTTGTCAGGAAAAGAATGACTTGCACAGATAATGAACAGATATCTCCTCATGGAAAATAACCTGTCCCTACTTCTCACAACCCTCTTACCCTTTTTAACCCAACCAGAATTATAGATAGGATATAGGCAGCTTCTCACGGTGTTCAGAGAACAACACAACTTTTTATAATGCCTTTAACTGGCTTCTGTGCTTCGTACCAAGTTCAAACTTTCCACCTTCATGATTCTTGCAAGATTGCCATTTCTGAGGATTTAATTGCTTTTTTTTAACAAACAAAACAAAACCACACCCTTTTCTAAAAAGTACTGTTGTTTAAATTTACAATTTTTGTTTCATTCCATGTTGTAGGATGAGTCTTCTCTTCATCCAAGGAAGCAACTCATGTTTGTTATTCAACTTCTTTCAAAAAGCCTTTTCTTTACAGTTCACAGAAGAAGCTCCCAAAGAACAGACATGTTTTATTCTAGACATATATATTACTGCTTGCAATACAGCTGTGTTTGGCTGGTACCTGTCCCTCCAACACAGAACAGCAAGGGGAAAATAGGCACAGGATGTAATCATCAAAGACTCGGTGAAAATTCAGAATAGTATATCTCACATCTTAAAGCTCAGGAAAAAGTACTAAGCTTTTCATAATACTTAATTTTATCAATATTTTTGAGTAAGATTATCAAAACCTTTACAGATAACTCATTTTACTTATGCTCACCTTATGTAGTCTTGGAAAGCTTTTACTACTTTTTTGGCAATAGCAGGAATGTGAATAGTATCAAATGGCTCCACTACAGCACATGTACCACCCTTATATTTGCCAAGACGACAACCCACAGTTTTGTCTTCTTGATTTACACCAATCCCAATCAAGAATTCACATTTGTTGCGATATTCAGTCTAGATTTAAAATAAAGTTATGTAAGATATTTACATAGCACTTATTTGTACATGCCAAGTTTCTCCTGAAACAACCATTGTATGGCAAGTATTTGCAAATGGACGCTGGACATTTAGTTCACATGGAAGATATTAATGGATTTTAATGTATGAGAACTAACAGCAATAATGAAAAAGTATCAGTAACTCTTAAGAGAAATATATTGCCTCTCAAAGAATGTTTGTACTGGCCTACAGCACAAAGTTGTAGAGACAACATACTCATTTTAAAGTTAGAATATCTACCTAATTGTAACTATTTTTCTGCTTCCTGTATTTCCACACACCATTTACAAGAAAGGCAGCATCTAGAATTCATCATTCATTACATGATCAAGTCAAATACTCAATTCATCCACCATCTCTTAAACCCAAATGATTATTTTAACCAAATGATTAATTAAGCGTATTAATCCCATTCCACACTTACCTAGGATTACATTACCTGTAATGGTGATGCTTTCACCCCCTCTACTGGGCAACACAATTTATTATATTTCTGCTTCTGCAAGAACAACCAAGGTAGTAAAGCTCTGTTGTTATTTCCTATTTCCCTGCCAAAATCAGAAACAAAAATTGTAAAGAACACATTTATAAAAAGTGAAGTTAACAGCTGCATGAAACTTTTTTTTTTTTTTAAATAGGACCAAAAAAAAAAAAAAAAATTATCAGATGAGGACTACTTCTTCCAGAACTTTTTAACAGGCAAACCCCCTCTAACTTTGTAAGAGTTTGTAACCTGAAAAAAAAATAAATGTAGTTACAAAGGTATGTACTAGATCTACCAATGTACCCATGTATGAAAAGAATGCAAATTTTAGCTATGTAAGACGAGATGGAGTGGTACTTTGATCTACAAAGAACAGGCATAAAAATTTAAGGGGATTTTTTAAGAGAAAATCCTAATAGTAATTTACCATTTCTACAGATTATCTCTTATTTTAACTGTGCACATTTTTTTTCAACTTTAAAGGCACAAATATCCTTCTGCTTAGTTCTATGGAAAAACAGACCTTAAAACAATGCCCCCTCATTCAGCAGTCTTCAAGGCTGACTAAGAAAAGCAATAGCAAGTTTGTCAGCTGGAGCAGTTTTTAAGCATTGCAGATTATCTTTTATTTACTTTGTCAGGGGATTTGGGTTTTGACCAACCTCTTATTTTAGAGAGAGCAACTCGTGCAAACTTAGCTATATCTCAACCTAAGTCCTGTAAATATTACAGTAGCTTTACAAACAGGAATTACTTTGTCAGCTTCTGCAGCACTTGTTCACATTCCTGCTTCTTTCTGACCAGCTGCTCTTCATAGGGCATGTTCCACAGCGGGGTCACGACATCGGCTATCTGCTTGCTGAGAGGCTCCTCTCCGCTGGCTCTGGAGAGAGCCGGCCGCTTCACGTCTCCCTGCTCCGTCTCCTCTTCTTTCTTCCTTTTTTTTGCTATCGGGTCGGCTTTCGGCTTGGCCAGCCTAACGCTCAGGTGCCGGCTCTTCCACAGAACCCCGTGGAGGACTTTCATGGCCTTGTCCCTCTCCTCCTCGCTCTTAAACGTCACGAATGCAAATGTCTGCTTCCCAAAAAGTTTTATCTTATGAGGATTAAGTCCGTATTTGGCAAGGAACTTTTTCACATCATTAAACCCGATGTATTTGGGAAGGTTTTGTATTTCTACTTTATAGATCTCGGAGGTGAACAAGTCTCCCTTAATGTATCTGTACACGTCGGGGCAGGCTCCGGAGCTCTCCGCGGGGTCACCCCCGCCTCCATCGGCCTTGCTCTCCGCTTCAGCCCCATCTGTAGCCTCCGTCACAAGAGCCGCGACAGGGTCGGGGTCGCACCGATCGCTCTCTGCAGCCGCCATGCTCCCGGCAGCTCACGCTCCCCCCCGCCCCGGACACCAGGTCAACCCCCGCCCCGCGTGCTCTGCGCACACCTCGCTCTTCCTCCTGCGGGGCTCCGCGGGGGCGCGGCTGTAGCGTCACCCGCAGACCATAGTCAAAGGAACGGAGGCCGGGGAAGAAACGATTTAGGCTTTTTTTAAATGTCCGCCCCTCACCGCTACCGCTCCTGGCGTGAAGAGTCAGCTACGCCGCTTAAAAATAATAATAAAAGCGACTAAAATATTGCTCCCCTCCGTCACGCACGTGGGCGCCATCTTGAGCCGGGACGCAGGGCGGCCGCCGCCATGCCGCGAGGGCTGATGGGAAGCGCCCGGGGACAGGACAATAACGGGGGGGGAAAAAAAAAAAAAAAAGAAAAAAAGTTTTGCTGGGGCCTGAACGAGCCTGGGCCGAGGATCGGCGCCGCGGGCGGGAGACCAGCACAAGCGGGGGCAGGCGGGGCCCTCAGCGCCGGGCTCCCACCAGCCGCGGCACGCCAGGGGCGGGGCGGGAGCACGGCTCTGAAGGAAAGTGGGTGTTTCCCATCAGGCCATGCGGCAGCATCGGCGCGGGCTGCGGGAATGAGGTAGAGGCGGGAGGGGCGGGGGTGCGCGGCAGGAAGCTCGTTGGGCAGGCGGCAGCGGCGCGCGGAGCGGAGCCAGCCCGACCCCATGGCGGACACCAAGGTGAGGGAAGCGAGCGCCCTTCCGTGGGCCGAGGCGCCGGCGGGCGCGCGGGAAAAGGAGGAGCGCGGGCCGGGGTGGCGGATGGGGGCGAGGGAGTAACGGAAACAGGTGGGGCCCGGGCAGGGAGAGAGGGCCGGGCAGGGAAAGGGCCTGCCGGCCTGGGGGGATAGGTGGCGTGGGGCGGCCCGCGAGAGCCGGAGGGCTAGGGTGGGTGGGGGGCCCGAGGTCAGATAAGGCCCTGGGACGGGAAGGACGAACTCTGGGCCTTGTCGGAGGTCAAGGAGCGGCAACGCCGCCTCGTCCCCGCCTGGCTTTGCGCGCGCGGCGGGGGATGCCCGGCCGTTTCGGACGGCTCAGGCACGTGTGTCTCCTGCGGCCTGTCCGCGGGAGCCGAGCGTGGGAGTCCGGCGCGGGCCGCTCCCCCTCCGCCCGGCCTGCGGCGTCCCTTCCGGAGCGTGGGGAAGCCGGAGCCTCTTGTAGGCGCCCTGGCTTCGTCTGCCACTCGGACGCTTTTGAGTGATGCCTCTCCCCGTTTCCCTCCTTTCTTCTCCTCCGTGTTCTCCGCCCCTCCCCCAGCCCGGCTGACCGAACCCTTCGTGCCGCGGCCCGGCGAGAGGAGCAGCCCCACGTGTTTTGTCCCGCGGCAGGGCGGGATCTTACCGTGATACCGGCATCTGTTTGCTCGCGCATGTGGCTTTTGTGAATTATGCATTTCTTGCGACTTCTGTAATTAACTGGTCGGGCGCGGCACGGATGGTGAATTACGATACCGGGTGTGCTACTTACTCCTGGAGAAGACAATGTATAAAAGTTTAGCCGATGTTTATTTTCCTATTTCTCGAAAACAGATGTCTTAATGTCTTTCTCGCTTTTTTCTTATATACTAGAACACCGGGGACATAAAACTAATGGTAGCTGGTGTGATGTTGTAGACATAACCAGAATTTATTTTTGCAACATTTCTTACCCAATTCCCCCTTGGCTTTTTTTTTTTTTTTACTATTTAGGTTTTTTTAACTAAATAGTTTTAAGTTGCTTCATTTCATTGCTTTATGCATGTGTGGTGTGTACCTGTGCTGTAAGGTACATTCTAAATAGAGCCTGTAAGACTGGGCGAATTCACCTGTAAAGTGAAAATAAGATTTCAGTCTCTTCGAGATACTTACCGTTTTTCATTTTTCTGTAATTCAAACAACAACAAAAAACCCCACATCAGTTCCCTTGAGCTGAGATAGCTGTTTGTGGCCTCATTAAACTTGCAGATGAATCTCCCTTCTAGGCTCTTCTGCTGAATGCTTCTTAGCAGTGCATATGTATGAAGTATTAGAGATATTTATCATTTACTTAACTAGTCATATACTAAAATAAATTTTAAGCTTAATGAATGCTGTGGCAGACTCCAAAATAACTAAATAGGATATAGTGTTTTGGCCATTTACCTATAATCCAAATTTCACCAGCGTCTTAAAGAAACTTAATTAGTGAGTGTTGTAACTGTGCTTCAAAAATATTTTTCATTGGGGGTGATTCTGATACAAAAAATTTAGAGTAGTGAAGTTCTGGGTGTAATGTGTCCTGTAAACTGAGTTAGGTCATTGCTTTGGTGTTGTGTTTTCTTTCTTTTTTTCCCAGTACTGATAGCTCGTTAGCCCCTAAGAAACAGTAGTGCTTTAGTAGCACAAAGCACATCAGATAGGAAAAATAGTTGAGATTATTTTTCCATAACCAAGAGCTATTGCTCCAAGGCCAAGCTTCTTCACAATTGGTAAGAGTGGTAGGACTAAAACATCTAGCACTGCAAAAGCAGCTTTTTTTTTTTTTTTTTTTTTAGTATAACCATATGTTGACTTTAAAGCCGTTTGTTTTCAGCTATGATAATTTTTATTGTTACAGGGTATTTCACTAAGATCTAATTCGTGAGTAGTCATAAGTGTTTTCATTTTAAGCACAGATGTGAATACTTCACATTTTAAATACATAGTAAGTTTTGTGGTTATTTTTCTGTTTTGTTTTGGTTTTTTCTCTCTCCAGGAAACACATGAAGAGCATGATACTTCTACTGAAAATGCAGACGATTCTAACCATGATCCTCAGTTTGAGCCCATAGTTTCCCTTCCTGAGCAAGAAATAAAAACTCTGGAAGAGGATGAGGAAGAACTCTTTAAGATGTAAGTAGAATATTTGTTTATTATCAAAAATGTTTATTAAATTTGAACTGGGATGTGTTTATAAAAAGCTAGGTAAGTTGTTAGTTACTTGTTAGTCTGTATGAAGTGCTAATCTAAGTTATTTGGTATTTGCTGTGGTGGCAGAGATTGAGTGGGGGCGGGAATGGTAATAATGCCCCAAAAACCTCAACTCTGAAACAATAGAAGGGGGTTGATGTTACAAATCTGGATTTAGTATTGTTTAGCCTAAAGGAAAACATGAACTTGTACAGTAATTAGAGGCTTGAAATGGCATGATCACAGTATAAAGCAAGTATCCTGGGGAAAAAGAATTATACCTATATAATGTTGCTGCCATGCATCTCTGGTTGTGATAGGTGATGTATGATATACTGAAATCAGAAAAGCGGTAGATGCAGTGCAGTATTGTGGTATTTGTGGCAGTGCATTTCTGGTGTCTTAAACATAGTGTTATCCTTAGATTTGGCTTATTGTCAAATCACGTTAACTCTCTTAAGATGTATCTATCATCTGCTTGAGGAAACATGTAGGCCAAATGCTTAAATGTTTCACATTTGGTTCATCGTGTTTTTGTCAAATAGGTTTAAAAAAATACTGCTTTTACTTAATTGCAGACGGGTATTTCTCATCTGGAAGAGAGTTTTGCATTCTCCTTTTACAGTTTGTGGTAAAACTAAAGCGATGGTCAGTTCCTGACAACTAGCATGGTGAGATCTTGGACGATTAGTCTTCTGCACGTGTGATGTGCAGTATCAGATGGAAAGAAGAAATATTTATTTTTAAAGGAGATGGGGGGAATAGTAGGGTAAGTTCAAGTGTTCTGTAGGTTCATTTTTGTCTACAAAGGCGTGAAGGAGGAAAAAAATCCTTTCTTTGAGTGCTGGTTATTCTGATAGCTAAACTTAGGGGTATCACCTATTGAATGCCAGCTGGACTTGGCAGGAAGGTCTTGCTTTAGAACAAAGTAGTTAATCTGTGTCAGAGCATCTGTTAGAGTAGCTTGCTCCAACACCTGACACCTTCTCTTGAAGGTCTTGGCTCATTACAAGTCCCTCTCCCTTGCTCTTTTCTATAAAAGTGTTTTTTCCCTATATATCCTGTAGTGTGAGCGGGTGCTTCCTTTCCTATAGCAGTGTCTCAAACTCCTCGCTAACAGAGCTCAGACTGTCTCTTGGGTCAGTTTTGACTAATGTCCCAAACTACTCCTGTTTCTCTTTTGGCACACTGGCATCTTGGAAGATGAAACAGTGATGTTCTGAAGCAGGTACGTTGCACTGCAGTGCAGCACTGAGATTTTTTTTGTTGTTCCTGATTTAAGAATAGCAACAGCTAGGATTTTGTAGTTAAAAGGAAATGAGTGACTCTAGAGAGTGAGGCACTTTGTTAACAGTTCATCAAGCACTGGGATTGGAATTATACAAGAGTCTTGGCCTCAAGCTGCTCAACTTGCTGAATAAATACTGCTGTTTTAGGTAAAGCAGTTGTTTTCATAATGTATATAAGAACTCTACCTATAGCAAAACCTGTTAATTAGCTACTATAAAATGCTGCCTACATAAAATCTTCTATCGGCCCCCAAAAGTGTGTTCAGAACCCGCTGAATTCTAGTACAGCTGTTACAGAATTCCTAGTAGTTTATTATTCAATTCAAATTTATCATATCGGTTACTAAACTTGCATGCTGATGTAAACCAGGGAACTTTACAAAAGGAATTGTTTTCTTTTTTATGTATGGCTTTTGTAAAAACAACAGCGCTGTTCTGTCGAGATTGCTGCTTCGATAAATGTTTCTACGTGCAGGCTGACTTCTTCAATTCTCTCTTCTTCAAGGCGCGCGAAGCTGTTCCGATTTGCATCTGAGAATGACCTTCCAGAATGGAAAGAACGAGGAACTGGTGATGTAAAACTCCTGAAACACAAGGAAAAGGGAACAATTCGCCTCCTCATGAGGAGGGATAAGACCCTAAAAATCTGTGCAAACCATTATAGTATGTTACACATCGCTATACTTCTTATTTCTGGAGAATTGTACACTGTTGATTAAGAGTTCAGTGGCTTTTCAGTAGTAGCTAAAGAATTGCTGTTTGTCTTTAAATGGGCATCTAATTCATATTAGACTGTAAATATAGTTGTTTCTTCCTCTGCACACAAGGCTACAAGTTATCAGAAACAATGAGTAGTTATTTCTATTAATGGAAAGAAACTGTAGTTGGTTTTGGTGATTGCCTTCAAGGCTGAATGTTCAAGTTACTTGGTTTTTTTACAGACTCTGATAGTATTCTAAAAAGACTTTAAAATTTAGCTGGGATAGACAGACATGATTGCTCTGTGGGGGTGGGGGTTAATGATTGAGCATAGAAAATGTAGGACTTAACACAGATACTGAGGTGTTAAACTTATCTGTGCCTGCCTTTCTCTGCTGGTGAAATAAACTGAACTGAACATGGTTTATTCAACTAACTCATTCAGAAAGAATGTGTATTGAGAGCTGATGGAGCAGGAGAGGTTTGTTCCTTTGATCCTCTTTGAATAAAAATAAACATGAAATGTCAAGACAGACTTGAAAGTCAATGTAACTAGCAGCGAGTAATGTGGTAATGCTTTGTTGCTTGCTTTGGTAATACTTAGGTTTTTATAGAAAAAGTATGTGGTATTCTGTGGAGTTAAACTACATTTAGATAACTTGAAATAACTTGTTTGAAGTAGCTTAATACAAATGTGAAGTCAGAAACAATAACGATTGTTTTCTTTGGGTAGATCTGTTCAGAAAGACTATTCAGAGGACACAGGTGTTCCTGTTTAGGAAATGAAATGGCAAATATGAAAGCCATGTAGTCACCAACCAGTAAGAATAACCCTTTTGTTTAGCAAAAGAAATGTTGCACATATGCAAAACAGAATCGATAAGTTTATACTGTTCTGTGTCAAAAGCTTTTTTTTTTTCTTGGAAAAACTGCTTTCAGTATAGATTTCTTTATGGAGTTTGTGCCAACTCATAGGCAGACAAAAGTACTCTTAATTTTTGCAAAATGTTAAATGAAACAAAATGTAATTAAATAACTAAACAAAGGACCAGGGGGCTGGGGAGGAAGAAAAAAGAGCCCTGCTTAAACTTTGCATGCATTTAATGTCAAAAGTCTTTAGAGTAGTGTGAGAGGTAACATTCCAGCCTCTCCCATCAGTCAGGTGAAGTAATTCCAGTGTCCTGGAGGACAAGGGCTTCATATACTGGGAAGGAACAAACAGACTGGAAATACAGTGTGTGTCTCTTGCAGCGCTGCAGAATTCTGCAATACCTTGTAGTAGAACTTTAAACTGATTAGAGAAAAATGAACCTGATTTGATGACTAACTGTAGGAATAATGCTTTTTTAATTACTTTTATGTAGTATTTTCAGTGTGCAAGGGAAGAGTGAATGCCATTTGTCTGGGTGCATTTTCTTCCTAAACCACTTGACTGCTCTTCAGAGGTGTGCTTAGTGACTGCATCTCTCCTAGTATCACAGTCATCTCTTTTAAACAAGAACTGAATGAAAATCTCAGTTTCTTAGCAGTGGGGAATCTAGCATTCTCTTATAGAGTATCATGTTATTTGAGGATGTAAGGAAAAATATATATGGGGATCATTGTCTTCTATTGATCCCAAAGGAGTTCTGTGTAAATTATATAACCATCACAGTCAGGTGTCATTAAGATTTATGGAGGCTTGGGTGGCAAACATTTACTGTTGTGCTATGTACATCTTTTAATGCTTTCTTTTCAGTCACACCCTTAATGGAGCTGAAGCCTATTGCTGGGAGCGACAGGGCATGGGTCTGGAACACACATGCTGACTTTGCAGATGAAAGCCCCAAGGCTGAACTTCTGGCAATCCGATTTTTAAACGCAGAGAGTGAGTGGACTGGCACTGAACTCGCACTGATTGTGTACTGTTCTGTTGCACTGCATGCCTAAGCATTTCTGTAAATCACTCGTAGCTAGGCTGTATCTTACTGCGTGGTGGTGGTAGCTAATTACTGCTTTAACTGAGAGAAGTCAATCATTTAACCATGTGTGTTGACAAACAGTGTAATAATTAGGTCTCCAGTAATATGCATAGAGCTTTTTGCCCTAGGCACTTGTTTTAACTTAAGCCATTTCATGCAAGTGTAATGCCAATTAGAATAAAAATAAAAGCAGTAATGCTGGAGAGTAGAGATTAATGCATGCAGCTTGCTCTCATTTATCTCTGGTGGTAAGTTGTAGCTAGGATGACATTTTTTGCATTAGAAGCAAGGAAATAGTGACCTGAGACTTATGGTGCATCTGCATTAGCATCTGATAGTTTATTTTAGTGAAGTATGTGTTACTTCCTTTGTTTTGATTAAATGGAGCACTCGGTGGAAAGTGCCAGTCAAACCAAACTGTCCTACTAGTTGGTGGGTTTTCCTGGAGTGACTACTGGTAGTCCTACATTGACTACCAGAGCAGAAAGTAGGTCTGTAATTACAAATGATCTGCTAGCAAGGCTGAATGACAGTGTAGCTTTCCCAGTGCCTTGGGACTGAATCGAAGCGGAGTGTTTTGCTTGATAAAAAGAAACAGAATCAAAGAGGAAAAACATGGCATTCCCTGCTTTACCATTTGCCACACAAGTTGAGTGTTATCCACCTCTTTTCACGAGGTGTTAGATGGCTGATGGAGTGACTGTGTATTACAAAACTGGACGGATTTGCCTTGTTTTATAAAACTAGATGGATTTGGGAAGAACTTAGTATATGTTGCTTGCTTCCTTTTCCTCAAGTCTCCAACATCATATTGTTTAACCAAATATTCCTGATCCACCTGCTTAGTGCTTGCTTTTTTCTTAATCAAACATAAAACTAAAGGGCTTTGGTAACTCTGCTCATCTTTGAAAAGTCTTTCCTTCTTTCTGGTATTTCAGCCAAAACTGAGTGTTTTGTCTTGAGTAAGTAGTCATCTTTGCCTGCTTACCCTTTGCAGTGCTGGCTAATGACTGGTGAACAAACTTGAGGTATCTTTCTTAGAGATGCTTGAAAAGAAAGCAGTACAGATACTTCCTGGACAAGCTTCATAGTGGTTTCTGAATTCCTGTGGGGTAACAGTGACCTCATGTGGTCAGTCAGACCAAGTTGGCATACCAAATTACCTGCTTTATAATTCCGGTGTTAGAAAGTACTTTGCCTCATCTGCTTTTGTGTCTTGTGCTACTTATGTAGAAACCTTGTAACTTAATCAATTGCTTGGAATGACTGTGGCTGACACCAAAACATAATGAAGGTTATGCTTCCTTAGCTGTCATAGTCAGGAATAGCTTGAATCTGGACTTTGGGTCTGGAATCTGAATGCTGTATTAACAAAACAGACTTTGTTTTTGATTTTAAGAACCTTAAGTTAAGGTAAGGATGAAGAAATCTTTTAGGGTATGATGTAACTGACAAGGATGGTAGTTCAAGAGCTAATCTTCAGTCTTTTGCACACAGTATTGGCAGTCTGGGACATAATATGCTTATTCCTGTAAGCTAGGAAGGGACAGCTGGAAGTTGCAATAACTACAAAACAGCTCCTTCTGGCATTATGTTTTAAGTATTTTTGCAAAATAAGCTGCTTTAATAGACTTTCTAAAGAAAATAAACTGCTTCTGCACAAAGATGTGGTTCAAGAATTTAGCACAGCAGTTGGCCAGGTTTGTTTTTTTTTTATTAAAAAAAACCTTCTCTGGTATCTTTCCTCAAGATTGGAAGTATTCAGTGTTGCAAGGAGGTAAAACTAATGAAAAAATATTCTGTCTTTACTGAAACAGATGCACAGAAATTCAAGGCAAAGTTTGAGGAATGCAAGAATGAAGTAGAAAAGAGAGCAAAGAAAGGTAAGGTTAAAAAGTGATGGCACTTTTTCTAGCTGTTTGAGAGGTCGTAGCCTGCTGGAGCATCACTGTGTTTTAGCAGACTCACTCTGTACTGAACTGCAGTCTTCAGTTCAGGTACTTTTTCTGTCTGCAAGAGTAATCGTTCACGTGAGTGACAATTGCCTTCTTGCTTGTAGAAGGCTGTTACAATTGCTGTTGGGACATTGATAATTGGTGGTAGTTTTGGTTTTGGGTTTTGGGGTTTTTTGGGTTTTTTTTTTAAAGGCTCCTAAAGAAGCATTTCTGGTTGATGGCACACAAATGAACTGTGAACACGGCAACCACAGCAATATTTCCTTCTTCCAGTATTCCACTCCTCCCTTTCCATGTTCCACAAGTATATGATATACGAGTAGAAAACTTCATTTTTGTAGTTTTTAATGCATATGTAGTTGTAGCATGTGTTCACAGGTCCATATTTGATAGACTAATGTGCCACTTTGTAGAATTGCCATGTGACAAGGTATGGCACCACATAATACAAACACTTCCATCTTTCTAAAGTACAGACTGCTAGTGGTCTGCAGTCAGTGCTCTTCCAAGATGCTTAGATTGAATTTTTTTTTTAATCTTCAATTTGAAACTGGGGAACTTGACCGGTTTGGTTTGGGTTTTTTTGCTTTTTTGTTGGTTTTGGTTTTTGTTAAGATAGGCAAGAAGATAGGGAATTGAAAGAGTGGACGCAATTAATTTCTGTGCTGAGCAGCAGAGAATTTCTTTATTTCTGCCCTTATTCTAAATACTAGCTGTCCCCCTTACCCTCCACTTGTCTACTCTTTCCACTGTAACAGGAAAATTCATTACTGCCCATATGTAACTTTTTTCCTACTCAATCTCTTAGCAGGCACAGACAAAAATGATAGTGCTGATAAAGTTGCTGAAAAACTAGAAGAGCTTTCAGTAAAGGAAGAGAGCAAAGAATCTGAGAAGAAAGAAATCAAAGAAAAAACTGAAGACAAGCAATAAGTCATCTGGGCCTTGCAGTTTTTCCTTTACTTTTTCCTTGCTTTCTTTTTTTTTTATTATTCTTTTATTATTAATTTGTACAAGGGACTTTATAAGGAACTGAATTCAGCATTCAGGTTGCGTTTTTCTAAACTTTTGCCCTTTTGAAGATGTCTTCAGAAAATGCATTCCCCAGTCATGAAAATGTACTGTGCTAACTTTCTTTTCCATAGTGGAAACACTTATTTATAGTCATCCAAAAGAGTGAATAAAGCAAACTTGAAAACAGCATCAGAGGACAGAACTGAGTTTTCTATATCCTTTAAAGGCTTATACTTGTTTCATTGGGTGTTGAGATACATATCATCATACCTGTGGATTACCTAGGTTAACAGAATTTATCAGCAGGAAAAATTAAGGTTACATACATGTTTCTTGTATGACTTCTAAAATTGTAATGTAACAGACCTTTCAGACTTTTTTTGCTGTATATTCCTGATCAGGGAATGTGCCTGTGATTCTTGAAATGCAGCATACTTCTGGAATCAGGTGATAGAACATTCCTGGCACATTAATGATGTTCCATCAGACAGTAAAAGGTGGAGGAAAAAAATGTAATGTATTTTTCTCTTGCAAAACAAAAGCTCTGCTCCCTGCCCCCCAAATTTGTTAGTATTACAAATGCTCAGCTCTAGCACAGAGTTGTTGCTGTGTCCCAGATCTTCCATGATGTGTTACTTGCTGACTGAAGGCAGCAGCAGCCTGTTCTGTTAGGGTGTAGACAAAGGAATTTTAATTGTTTGAGTGCTTTATTATGAGATTCCCCATGTCCACATATCATAAAAGTTGTACTCTGAAATTTATAAACTTTTTGGGGGGATTTGAAGCTTACATTGTTTTTATAAACTGAAGGGGTTCTGAATTTTTAAGATAGGTGGTGAGAGGCTATCCCTCTTGGAGAGTGGTGGACTGACATTCACTTGGATACAGCTGATTATGTTGTACATGCTTATGGGGCACTCTCCTTGTCACAATGGGCAAATTGACTAGATCTCTTCCCCACACATTCCCTGTTTGTCTGGTTTCAGGTCAGTGATAGAAAGTAGGAAAATAAAACTATAGTAAGCAATAAAATAAACAGGTTTTAAGTCCAATAGATGAATTTTGTTGTTGACCTCTAATACAAGGGTAGTGTTAGGATAGCAATGGAATATTCTGTAACACTGCTTCCAAAGTAATTATGAAAACTGGACAAAACTTGCTAAACTTTAAGCCTGTATGATGTTAACATTGTGTAGCAAGATCTTTTTATCTTCATAAAGAGGCTTTCCAAGTAGGTCAGGCTCTGCTGTCTACTTGAGAAAAAATAACATTTTTGAAAAAAAATCTTGTCTTTCTACTTAGCACTGTCTTTTGATGCTACGATCAACCAGTCTTAAATCTGGAACTGTAATTAAGGTACTTGCTTCATTCAAACAAAGTAATTCTGGTGTTGCACATGTTGCCCTTCAAGTACAGCAGATATCAAAAGTCTGTTAAATTAACAAAGATGGCTGAAAGGCAAAATAAAATGCTCTTTAGTGTTTCTGGTTTGGAAATAACAAGACAAAGCTATTCTGAAGTGCTTCACATTTGAATGTAAAAGCCAAATCTATCCCTGAGTCACTGTAAATTTTCTGATCTGATGTCAGTTTGTCTAAATTGATAGAAATTACATTTTAAAAATTTTAAATAAATTTAAATTTTCATTTAAAGGGTTTGCTTTTTATTTAAAGAAGTCTTATGGGGATTGCCTTTTTTAGTTTGCAGGGGCAAAATGATGGAAGGCAGCAAAATGGGTGAGTTTGATTTCACTGTCAAACATCGTACAGAAGAGGGGAGGAAACACTTGAATGTCTTAATTTTAGATACTGGCAACTCCTGCTTAATTTTATTACCCTCTTGCCCTCTACTTATGCATGCTTAAATTGTATCAAGACATTTCCATTCCTGTTTAGGTTAACTGTTTACAGTTCATGGATGACAACCATCCTCAATGCAAGTCTGCAATCTCAAAGAGCCAAGTTATGAGGGAGCACTAAGTAAAATAATTTCTCTGGCTAGTATTTGGCTGAAGAATGTCTTAGCCTTCTAAACTAAAGGATGGTTAGTCAATGTTCTGGTCACTTTAGGAGCCATAGGTGTGCTGTTCTACAAATTAAAAAGCAGTAAGTATTTTTTAAATTGATCTCGGTGAAATAAGGCACTTTTTTGTGTAAAACATTCTAGTGATAAACTTTCCTATATGTAACAAACTGCCAAGAGATGTCCTTGAAATGTATTTGTAGCTTACTGTATAGCAAGTATTCTAGAGTTCTAGCTGATGTTGTGTCTTGTCTCCCCTGCCCAGGTCACCAGTTATCCATGCTTTCCCACCATCTTCACTGTTAAGAGGGTTGTTGAGATGATGGAACCTCACCTGTCTTATCAGGCTATAGAGAGTCCTAAAATAGTAACTTGACTCAAGGATTGTAACAGTCCTTTGTAAAAAGGTAGGCTTGTAGTACAAAAATTCCTTCCTGAATTTGTGGCAACTACCAAAACACATCAGTTGCCTCATACTTGTTTTGGAAATGGCAGTAACTTCAGTGTGATAATAACTTCAGTGTGAGTCTGTTTTAAGATCATAGTAAAAACAGATTGTGGAGAAACTTTTCTAATTCGTTGTTCAGACACAGTACAGGAATTCACTGAATCTTTAATTTCTGCACTTTATAGGGCTGTGTTGAGACAATTTGTCTCTAGGATCCTAGAGGCAAATTGGTTTCTAGGCTATTGTAACATCTGCAGTCAAATAATGGCTGCTTTCCCTTTTAGTCCTGGTGAGGCAAGGTAACTGCTAGCGTTTGAATGTAGACTAAACTAATAGGGAATATGGTTTTGTTAATGTAGCTGGCTAGACAATAAATTCTTTTTTAAGCACTTGGTGTTACTGAGAGTATGGGTGATTCTTACAGAAGGTACAAGTGAAGAATTTTAAGAGCTTTTAATCCTTTTTCAGTAAAAATGAAAGCTATAGTAGGGTCCGTAAAGCAGTCAGGTGCTAAAGTCTGCAGTTTGTACAAATTCTGCTTGCTTCAGGTGCAGAAAGATGCTATATAGCCAGGCTTAATAATGCAACATTTGTTGGCTGTGTGGTTTTGTTTGCATTAAACTGGATGGATGAGTGTCTGAGGACATCTGAATAATTAATTTAACTTAGAAATAGTTAAATTTTGATGAGCATCAAAATAGTATCTTAAGTAGTTCAGGTCTTAAAAAATAGACTTAAGGGTTTTTTTAATTACAGAAATGAATTCGAAGTAATTCTCTCCAAATCCCATGTTAATTATTTTGAAGACTAGACTAATAGGTGGTTGGTTTTTTTTTTTTTTTCCTCTCCAGGAATAAACTTGTATTAGTGATACTAAATGTCTTATTCACAAATTGCAAACCACCCAATTTGCTGTATTTTAACACTGTAAAGAATGATTTTTTTTTTCCCTGTGTAATAAGGTAGCTTGTATCAAACACAAATTCTCTGTGATACCAAAAACTCAGAAAATTAAAATTCTTCTCAACACTATGCAGGCATGAGAATGTTGTGAATCTTTGTTATTTCTGATGCTACATGCTCAAGAAATACCTTTGTATAAAGGGCAGAAATATGAGTCTGGCTCTTTCCATTTTGTTACATCGATGTCTTAGAAATTGTTTAATGTAAAGGATTTAACTGAAAAATGAAAGATTACTTTGTACATGTACCTTCATCATGGAAAGACCTGTGATAGGGCTGTGCAGGGAGGCAGAGGAGGGGAGAGGTGTACAGATACACCATTTCTGTTCTCACCTGGTATTCTGTGTAGATGTTCAGAAATCATCTGCAGCCTGAGCAGTACTTTTCCTGCCTGTGAAGGAGCACCTGCAGCCCAGCCCACTGGTGCCAGTTAGGAGTATGGATTTCCCAGTGAGAGAATCTGCCAGGTCCAGAAGGTAGATGCTGTGCTTTATGGCTGATGGCAGGTCATGCTGAGCTCTGATTTCCCACAACAGAAAGGCTGTGCCTTACGCTGCTACGTCTTGATGCATTCCTTAGAATGACTTAATGGAAAAGTTTAATGTTACCAGAAGCTTTAAAGACAAGATTGTCTGATGCAGAGTTCAGAAAACTCAGCTTGATACCTTATTAATATTGAATTGCAACTATTTTAGTAGGAATGGAGATTGTGGGGGAGATAACATGAACTGCCTTACTGTTTTTTGATCTCATCTACAGGTTGCCATCATCTTTCAATGCTAACCAGTGGTGTGGTTATTTAAAGCAAACCCAAACCTCACTCCAATTAAGTCTGTAGCCATCTCAATTTATAGTTTTCTGTTCCCAGTACACCTGTCTGTTCCGGCTGGTCCCACTTGGTTCTAGCAAGCTGTATTCTCTACAGTGTCTGTGGCCAACTAGTGTCTTAATTTTGATAAGCCAAACTAATATAAAAATGTTCTTAAATTGCTGAGGTCTTGTCTACATGTAAACTTTCACTGTTTTAATGAAATGAGGTGTGTAGAAAGGATTTTTTTTTTTAATTTTTCCTTTTATGTGGTTTATTTAGGATCTAATTCAAAAGTCTTCCTAATTAGATTTAGCTAGAATTGTTCTTTAAAATAGAAATAAGAGGAATTGCCAGTCTTTCACTAACCTTAACTAAATCTTTGACAATGTATTTGCAGAGTCAGGAGAATGTCTGATGTATTGTAGTCAGATTTCTATATTTTGCTTGATGAAGAAAAGTTTGAAGTAATTGGCTGTAGAGTGGATTGTATAACTAAGTTATTGCTCAGACCCTACTTCATGTGAAAACAAAGTGCACTCTCAGATAAGCAGCTTGGCCAATTATATAATGAAATCATTCTTGAAGCTATGAAAACTGACAAGCACAGGAGGGAAAAAAAAAAAAAAAAAAAAACCAAAAAAAACCAAAAAACTTATGTTTAAGAGTTAAAGTTATTAGTCTACGCATCAGATTTATGACCACTGGTGTATGTTTCCAGTATGCAAATTTAAGTATGGAATATCTTTGTCCCCTTCTGTCACATTAGACGTTAACCACTGACTATAGTCTTTCAGCTATGAACAGGTCTTGTTTGTGTAACTAGTTTGCTATAGTCTCCTAGTGGAAATGCAACATTAGATCCGTAAATAAATGACATCTGTAGAAATACTTTTTTTAAGTATTAATGGTGAAGTGAGGGTTGTGGGGTATAGTTTGTTACGCTTTTAACCAATATAATGACAAAGTTTTAAGTACAAACAAGGTGCTAGCACAATTCTGGATTAGATGCTATGTATAGCAAACATTTTATTTTGTGCAAGGTGTCTGACTACTGCAAGTATTTAATGAACTTTATAGACTTAAAATTAGTTTCAACTTTCAAGCTGGAGAAGTCCAGTTTTTTGTGGTGGTTGTTTATCAGTCTTGACTACACATTTCTATCAGCTGATTTACTGTGTTGTAAATTAACTGTTGTATCAAGATGTGCAAATTACTTGTGACACTCAGCTTCTCTGTTAACTCGTAAGTTCTTGCCTATTCGTGTGGTGCTGGCTGTCCTCATTTCAAGTAGCTAAAAAGTATATAGTTTTCTAATGTTTGGTTGTTTGGTTTTTTTTCCATAAAAGCAATTACAGTTATGTAAACACCAACAAAGATGGATTGGACATTAAAATGACTGAATATTTTGCATTCTTTGGAGAATATTTCTCAAGACTATTTTACTAGGTATAATTAAAGTTACATTGCTTCATATAAATAGTGCTTATCAGTTTTAATTTGTTAATTTGTTTGCTGGTACATGAACCACTGCTGGCTGAGTTTCAGCAGCATCATTCAGAGTGATATTCCATTCTAGGGGAGGAGAATTACATTTTATTAATGGTTTTCAACAGGATGGTTGGTGAATGTTCAAAACTGTTCAGAGGCCTGCTTTATTCTAATGTAAGTAGTTCCTTGTGGGGCTGGTTTGGGAGTCAGTCTGTATACAGTAATCAGTCTCAAAAATGCAACTTGACATGCCCAATCACTACAGTTGGGAAAGAAATGTTACATGAGTTCTGTTCCATGGAAAATATCTATTGGAAGCATCTAGAAAATCATGTGGCTATCTGTTTAGGCTACTGAAAGGTCATTATTAGGCAATAATGTCTTGATATATCTAGTAAAAAATAAACTTGGACAACTAAATTAAAATTGTCATATTAAAGTTTCACTGGGTAACTTAGAAGGCCTGGCTTTTACCCAGAACTATCTAACCTTGCTTGGACTTTTTGCCAGTGCCATGCTGCGCATAAGGATACAGATGTTTTCTGTATTGAGCACTGCAAGTTTGAGGAAAAACCAGCTTTCACTGAACGTCTGATTGCTGATCCTTCTGAGTCCTGCCAGTCACCCTGAACAGTTTGCAGGTCACCAGTACTTTATGGGCTGGCAAATGTATTTGTGTAGTAAGCAAATCCAGAATGAAAAGTAGAATTATTTATTCTGGTCATTTTTTAATGAAAACAGCTTCTATGCACTAAAAGCTAAACTGCCCAGTGATCAAAAAAAAAAAAAATATTCCAGGGATTTTCAGTACTTCCAAGTGTGCAAAATAAAATAACTTTCATAACCATGTAGCTAAGATTTCTAGATAACATTAGTGCTGTGATTTGAGTTGAAAATTGCATGGCAATGAAGATTTCTTGGTGCTTGCTCTCATGAGTTCCCTTTCATTTTACCAGCCTTGAGAACTGTACCCTGGCCTGTGGCTCCAGCACAGCTTCTGTTGTTGGCCTTTTCTCTTTTGGGGTAAAACCTCAGAGTAAAGTCTTGCAAAGAGACAAGCAATTACTAGCCATACTCTGCTAGATTATTTTTAGATTGTTCTTTGCAGCTGTATTAGTTCTTAGTCATCATTAAATCTATTCCTCACTCATGCTGCCATTGCTGTTTATCTCAGTACTGCCAAAATCTTGCACACTAATAACGTAGTGTGAGTCCAGAAACTACTGTCCTTGAAATAAAGGTGTTCCAGGAGAGCAACTCTGGGACATGCATATTCTGCTTTAGTCAAGTCCTCCTCACACATCATTACTGTTTAAATGATAAAGTAATTTTATGGCTTTAAATATACTTGATTTTCAGTAGTGAGATTGAGCATTGGTCAGCAGTGCTTTATGCTGTCTTGAAAACTGTGTTCTCAAGAGCTGGAATGTTAGTGAGAAGGAAGTGAGGTGAACCAATGGGAATTGTTGGACACCATATTACAGAAATTGGTTGCTTTCTGACAGGTAATCTACAATGTGCAAATAGTCTCAAAACACAATTCAGCATAACAGTGTAGTTTTGTAAGGTGGAATCTCTCAGCTCTCTTTTGGACGTGTTGGTTCTGGATGACCGCACTGTTGCACAGCAAAAGTGTCTAGAGCCTCAGGATGACTGCAGCCCAGCCCAGGCTTGAACAGTGATCTTTCAGATTAGTGGAGGTTTGGAGATGCCTTTTTTGTTGCTAAGAAAGCTACAATTCTTTGTGTCCCATTACCACATACTCGGACTGTTCTCTTTAGTGTTCCTCTTTGTAATAAATTGTTGCATGACTGCAAGATTTAAAAAAAAAAAAAGGAGGGGGGGGAGCAAATTTGCTTGCTGCTGAGTGCCTCCCTTGGCTCTCTAAATTTGGGCTGTTAGTGAGACTGTGGAGCAGTATTAGTGTGTCAGTGATAAAGGGAAAACCATTCTGAAGGGTGGAATGAGCGGGAGCACTGAATCCTCCCCACTTGCAAAGCTGCCTTTGTGAAGCAAACTTTCTAGAGAGGTGAGAATCCTTACAGGAAAAATACAGTTGATAGTAGTGAGGTGCAGAGAGCAAAGCAGGAATAGTCTCATTAAGAATAACTTCCATATTCCCAACAAGGAATGTTACTGTTCCAGAAAGGCTTTGTATTTAAAAAGAGTGAAATGTAAGTAAGTCGCCAGCCTCCAAATATGTATCTTAAAATGAACTTGTGCTGACTGCTGGAAACTTGACAGGATGCTTCTGTTGCTCACCTAGAAAGGCAACTTTAATGTTTATGCTAAAAATGCAGATCTGACTGTCATTTGGGAGATTAACTTCACTACTATTCAAGCCCTAAGAAATGCATTTGAGTCTCTTACTGTCCATTACATGATGATAACCAAACTTCTTAAATGGTCTATAATGCTGCTTACAATAACATTTTCCTGTTTAGAATGAAAGTATCGGTGGAAAAATAATCAAGGTTTTGTCTGCAACTGAAATTCTTCACCAAGAATGTTTCTTGAGAGGGGAGGAGGAAAGGGCTTGAACTGATGAAAGTGATAAAGTCTCTGCTTATGTCATGCAAGTGCTTCTAAACTAACTCATGATCTGTGTTAGTTGTGCTCCTGAAATGTATCTTCTGGCTTAGTGCTGTTGAAAAGGAATCCAGTTACCTACTTTGAGACCACTCGGCAATGCTCATCAAATGGTGGTAAGTGACAGTGATTGAGAGATTTGATTCTAAAGTACAGTTTTGATCCAACTTAATATGCTAGTGTAGATTGCTTGAAGGCTTTCAGATTAGTATGCAGAGCTTGGTTCTGTGTTGTTGACCTTTTGATGAGTCACAAGGATTTTTAGAATCATTTATTTCAATAAGCCAGCATGACAAGCAGTAGTGAAGCATAGGAAACATTCAGTGTCCCCCAAGCACTCAAAAATAACTTCAGTAGCTGTCCCTCCCTTTCCTCAAGAACTTGTATGGATTTAATTTTAAGTTGCCTTCTGGCTTTAGTACCTTGACGTTCTTAAAGTTCTCAGAGGTCTGAAGAATACTTGGGGAGGAGGGGGGTAATTTGTCAGCAAAAGCTGAGATTTCACATAATCATATGCTTTCAGGCTGAAACTTGCTGGATTTGCTTATATTAAAGCTGATGCCTACTTTTTTTTTTTTTTTTTTTTTTTTTTTTTTTTTATCTTTCCTTGTGTGGTTCCATTCTTTTTTTTTTTTTTTTTTTTTTCCTTAAATTCACTGATCAATTTATTTTTATTTAAAAAAAAAAAAAGTGGGACTTTTGGAGCCTTTGGCTAAAATAACTTGTTTTCAGCTACTAGGACAAGTATTGGGCAAGGCTTAGGATAACATAAAATCAAACCTTGCATGTGTGAACAAGTTCCACTAAGATAAGAACATGCACACTATTCAAACATCAGCAGATTGTCTTCTCTATGTGTCCTAAAAGAACTGATGAATCACACTGCTGCATGCCAGTATTCCCACCTGTCAATCAAGCATGTCCCATTGTATCATCCTAGAGCGAGAGGTGAAGCATGCGTGCTTTGGATTCAGAATGAAGATGAGAAGTTCAACTTAAATTTCATTTCCCTTGTTTATTCTGTAAGGGAAACCATGTTATGTAAGAAGAAAGGTAATTAGGAAGAAAGGTCTTTTCCAAAGCATTAGACTGGAAAGAGTTACTTCTGCTGTGGGCTCATCGTACAGCTATGAGAAAGTCATTTGTGCTATGACTCTGTTGACTTCACAAACCATAGTCTTTACTACTTGGGTTGTTCACTGTGCCCCACCTGACCTCCAACTGTCCTTCTAGGAGGTAAGAGGTCTCCTGTAGGTCCAGCTAGTATCTATCTATCTGCTAGTAGCATGAGGCCTTGAGTATTACATCTCAAGCAACACTAACTGTTTCTATTTCCAGTCTTAGTATTTTTGCCTGGTTTTTATAACACCAAATCCCAGGAATTTGCTGGAGACTGAGGCTGCCCCTTACAATGTGTGGTACCATTTCTGCTCCCATAGGGACTTGATTTTCATGGCCACTCTGATGGAGGAGGAGACATTGACAACACAGAAGGCAGTTTACAAGAAGGTGGCCAACATCTTGCTCAGCTGTGGAGATCTCCTTAGGGAGTCCAAAAGTGGCAGCCTTCCCCCGTGGCTGGGGCATTTGGTTTTCTGCAGCTTCTAAATCACCCACTTGGAATGCACTGTGCATCAGCCTGGAAGGGAGTCAAACCGTTTTATGAAAGCTGCAATTAGTGGCTTCCCACAAATAGCATCTAGCACTGACAAGTGGCTGCTCTGTAATGCTGTTTATGGGCTTGTTTCAGGTAATGGAATTTCATTGCCTTTCAGGTGCTCTCGCCACAGGAAGCACATATATTTTTTTAGCTCTGTGACTTTTTCCACTAAATTGCACAAATCATTATATTTGGGCAAGTGCATTGGAAACATTTTATTCTGCATTTATTTTGCAGCTCAAGTCCTTCATGAAAGGAAGAATAAACATGTTCTTCAAGGCAAACAACTGAAGTGAGGAAGCAGAGAGAGAGCAGAGACAGTGGGCAAAGAAAGCCTGGTCTTCACATGCAATAAACCAGTGTATCTGCACTGACTTAGTGTACCTGTGCTGATTGGTATAGGCTGACTGGATCCAAAATTTTCCCCATTCTCCGTCCCCAGCTGTGGCAGCATCTAAGCAGTCACTACCTGATCCCATGTGTGGGTCTCCTGGCTAAGTGTGTAGCTTCCTTGGAAGACCAGACTGTGAAGTGATGTGGAATAGTTTCCTGACTCTTCTTCTGCATAGTTATATGAAATTACTATCTTTGTAGGAATGGAGCAAATCAAACTGAGAGGTCAAATGATCTCTTTAACTTTAGTGGATGATTAAGTTGTGTTGAATGTGTGAACAAAAGGCAAGAGCAAGTCATGTTGGTTCTGGCTGGCTTATGTAGTGTAACTGTTTACCCAAGATGCTACATGGCATCCAACAATCTACAGGACCTCCCCGTGTGGTCCATGCTTAGCAGAGTCCTTCTGGGCTGGCTGCACTGGTATTTGATAGGAAAAACTATCCCACATGAATAGCAGCGAAAAGAAAGCCTGTGAGATGAGATCCCTTACATGGAGCCTGTTAGGTCATGGTTAGGCATAAAGAGCATTTGTAAGGAAAGCTGAGCACCAAACTGCATATGGTCCTCTTTTGTTCATGAGCCTTGCTGAAATCATAAGCCTCAAAGGGAAAAGAAGGCCATGAACCCAAGAAACAGGTGAATCAAAGGCAAAGTAGTTGCTCCGAGGGGGGGAACTTGAAATCAAGGTTGTAGAAAACCAGGGCTCCTAATAGGATAATGCAGGTAATGCTATCACACAGCATTAAAACAATACAGAACTAATTAGCTCAAATATTTGCTGACAATGTGGGTTTTGAGGAGAGGGAGGCATGGGCTTTCATAAAACTTAATTAACTCATAGAATAAATCAGTTTCATTCATTGCCACAACAGAGTAAATCAAGATAGGCTTACTGCTTGCTCATTTGGAAAATGATTAGGATTCCCATTTAAACTTAATTACAGTGCAAAGGTTGACAATTATTATCTTTGTGGAAGTACTGGATGCCACTATATCTCAGTTGAACATGTGCCTATAATTAGAGCCATCATTTTCTTAGCAGAAAATGTAACCCACTTATTACCTGGATTTTATGCCTGTAATTAGAGATAGTAGGAAAAAAAAAATTAAGAAGGGGACTGGTGCTGAATTACTTTGGATCTTTTCAATAATTTAGCAACTTACTTTGTGCACCTGTTTGTCACAAATTAAAACCTGGCTTTGTACTCTTCATGGAGGGAAATTTGTAGACATACAGAGGAATCAAACTAGCTACATGGGTCATATTTTGACACCACTGAGAACACCACTGCCTCAGATCAGTTTGGTTCATAAACCCTTCCTTCTACCTCCCTGAAGTTTCTCGTATTACACAGGCACACACTTATCACCTGAGCAAGCTGTTGAGAGAAACTTGGTCAGTCACTTTGGAAAATCACAGCTTGGTCTGAACCAGAACTGAATAGACTTGGCCTGTTGACCAAAATAAACCACATTAATATTACTGTTTGCAAGAAGTGCTTGACTACAGTCATGTTTACTACTGCAAAACACAAATGCTAAGCAGGTGAAGGTTCCTCCCATTTGCTAGCCTAGATCCCTGCAGGAGGCTGTTTCAATCCGTTGCATCCAGGGGCTGCACCACGGCTGAGATAAGGGAAAAAGAAAGTTCAAAGCATTTTACAGATATTAATTACAGATAAGGCAGGAGGTAAGATGAGAATGTAAGAAACACAAGCTTGCTTCAGTCAGATTTGTCACTGTCCCTGGGTCTCTGTTTATCCCATGGGCTCATAGAAGAGCTGTGGGAGAGTGCCCTTTGCAGGGAGCAGCAATGGATCAGCACAATGCAGAGCACTAAACAAGCATCACATTTAATGACAGAGTTCAATTACCTCCTTCCCTTAGTTTCAATTTCATTTCTTTCCAAGTCAGGGTGAGGGAGGTAGAAGAATGTAGGACTCCAGTCTTCTTGTATTTATTTCACATGGGATGTCTCTGTTCTTAGAGAAACAGCTGAACCTCCTGGGGAAATGGTGCAAGTGATTTTGGGACAAGGGCATCACCTTTCCCTCAGAAGCATTTTGACTACCTGCCAATGGAAATGTTGTGTTTGCCTCAGAAGCAGATGATTTGCAAGGGGTAGAAGGAAGGATAGTTCCCATTTATAAATCCTTTTTATTTTCCATGATCAATGAAGAAATACAGCTTCCAATATTTCTTCCTACCTTTTCCCTGCCTTTATTGAAAAGCACCATTTGCCTCCTGAAAGGAGCACAGGGCCTGTCTGGAATGGAAAAAACCAGCTTTATCAGGTCAGATAATCCCTGTGCACCATAATCATCAAATGGTGTCAGTGGGACTTCAGAGAGTGCATTTTTGTAGATGATTCCTGTGGAAAGGCAGCTGGGAGTCTGGAGGCAGAAAGGTGGTTTTGTCTGTTCTCTACAAATGTTAACTTGTGTTTTCATTCAGGTTTTTTCATAAGTATAGATAAAAGGGAAGAAAACAAAGTTTTGAGCATTGGCCCTCTGCTTTTGAAAGTTTACTTTCAAACACAGTTTTACAGGTGCTTTTAATATTGCCTGAATGCTGAGCATTTTGCAAGGAGAATAAAAACAGTGATGGAAGTACTAAACCAAGAAAAACAAGTCCTTACTTTGAGGTGCTTATAATGCGGAAGGTCTTTGCTTTTATTTAGCTGCTTATATCTTATTTAGTGGAGCTTTGTGTAGCCATGGATCTTGCATAGTATTATTGTGCTGCCTTGGAAATGCTGAGAGGGTGGAGTTTTTGATGCCTTGGCTCCCACCTGCCTGGTGGCAAGAAGCTCCTTCAGATGGCAGCAGAGCATCCTGCTCACCTCCAGGCTTGAGAGCAAGCTGAAGCCCTGTGATGCCAGACACTGCTTGATCTGACAGCAGGAGGACTTCCACATGTCTTTTCAGATGGAAGCTCAGTGCTGGAGCATCTTGATCACTCTAGACAAGTCAGAACAGGGCAACCATGCCCCTGCCACAGTTTTCAGTGCAGGATGAATGAGTTTTCTTTTGAACTGCTCAACTACAAATTCCCCTCCTGGCCAAGCAACCACGGTGGGTGGGACAAGGGGGAGAAGAAAGAGTTGTTCAGCAAATAAAGTAGCGGTAGGTGTGTGTGTGGGTGGGTGGTTGGAGCAGCTGACTTGCCAAACCCACTTGGCTTCACTCCACCAAGCTCAGTGCAGTTGGGAAATCTGGCAGGGTTTGATTGCCTGCTACCTGGAAAAGCTCATTTGGAATGCCTGGTATCTCCAACCAACCCACAATTAAGTGATTAGTTGCACTGATCAGAAGTTCAAAGAAATAGGAAGCACTGAGAAATATTTTTAAAGTAAGGGTAATAGTTAAAAAAATATAAATCCCAAGGACAGAGGAATCCTCCTAACACAAAGAAGGAGGAAATTAATGGAGTGAGGATTCGTTAGCAAACACCAGTTCAGGCCTATTCACAAATTTCACGAAGAACTAGTCATGCCACTTCAGTGTTTATTTATCCACTGCAAGAGTCCCACATATGAAAACAGACAAAGAAACTTATTGACAAGCAGGTATTCATCACCTGGCAGTAGAGGCATGTGAAATCCCAGGCAGGAGCCACAGTGCTGTACGTAGCTCCTGTCTTTGGAGCGAACAAAATCAGTCTGTCCCTGTTTTAGCTTTTCTGAATCAGTTTCATAAATGGGAGAAGCTACAGCTAGTCAATGTGAGTTTTGAAAAGCACACTGTTTTTTCATATCCTTATTTGAATTAAGCCTGTCTATGTTAAATGATTACTCTGTTTTTAACTCTTGGAGATGCTGCCAGCTTTATAGGCATCAGCCTTCCAGAGGTAAACATGAGAAATCAAGAAAAGTCCATTTCTTGTTACAAAGGTTTCTGGATGTTAAGCCTGGAACAGAGTATAAGTGGAGTTTTAAATTGTGAGGATAAGTATCTGAGACAGCCAAAGTGTTACACAGATACGTAAGAAAATTGTTGGTTTATTACTGCCATCACTCTGAGTATAAAACTGAGCAGAGAGAGACTTTATTCTGCCTTTGCTCTTTACCACAGGTATTTTATACTAGAATTACTCGCTGTGCTATTCAAAGATGAGAGTGACTTCAGTGTGAGAAAGCCTTGCATGGAAGCACAGATTTGGTGACTAACAGAGAAGGCCCTGGATGCGCACACACCTGAGATGTATTGGTGTTTGCATTAAGCAAGGATGAGAAGCAATGGCTGAGCTCATGTTAAGCTCCTCCTCAGGATGACTGTGAAAATGTTTTTGAGAGAGCTCCGTGTATAACTGATGCAAAAAATTAATCCAAGTACTCAAGCACAAGCAATCTACTTTTAATAATAGAGCACATCATATTAGTGAGCTGGAGAGACAGAGAATTAAAGGTGAAGTGGCCCAGATCACCTTGGTTTTGGCATTTAGGGCTTTTGAGTGCCTTACTTTGAGAAGGAAGTACAGAAATAAGTGCTTTCTGAATACATTATTAATTCAAGATTATCTGAAGGGGAGAGAAGCTTGTTTTATGTGAAAAATATCCTTGGGAAGGGGTCCTAGGTGTCATGCAAAGTGAATCTAGCAGAGATGATGGGGAGCAGAACAGAACTGCTAAACCGGTTTGTCGTGGCTTAAAATGTGTCTCCTGCAGGAGGAAACCTTCAGTGCTGGGCAAATGGGAGCCTACAGAGGACTGCAGGAAGAGGCAGGGTCAGCTTTGCCTAGGAACAGCTTGTCCAAGGATATGATCCGATGGTAAGTGGGTCCAGCTCTGTCTCCAGCACAGCTCAGTACTATGCACTGCATGTGCATTGGGGTGTTGTTTGCTCTTGCCGACAGTCGGGCTGTGATCAATAACTTCTCTCTGAGGCCTGGAAATTCTCCCTGAAGGAAGCCCTGGAGGTGACCATTCCAACTCACACCTGGTTGGCAAGCAGATATTTTCTTGTAGGGGAAAAATGAACGTCTAATTTGTTCAGTGAGGAAGTTATGTTTTGAATCTCAGTGTAATCTGACTCCCTGGATCAGGAGAGAGAGTGCATGGGTTTTGAGACAGAAATATACCCTGTTCTTGAAGTGGCTGGGAGAAAGCAGCAATCTGTGTGGGAAAGCTGGAGAAATGGCAGGATGGAACAGAAAAATTACATGCATTCGTGGTTTATGCCTTCCAGACATTTACAAACTCTGGGTAGCACAACTCAGACGGAATTTTAGTCATTCCAAGGAGGCTGCATGATTTAAGAGGGCATGAGGGTTGAAGTTTGCTCTCTGGTTTAACCCACACATAAAACTTACATCACACAGTTGAATATCTGGAAGGAATTTGGGGTTGCATTTTTCGGAGCACAGACGTTGCTTTATTGCTTCAGTGACCTATCACCTCAGTATTGTCTGGCCCTGTGCTGCTCATGGTATGGAGAGGTTAATGTGTAAAACACACCACAGCTTCAACAGGCTTGGGGAAAACAAAGGTAGTCCTGAGGTGGTAGCACTTGTGATTTTTTTTTCAGGTGATATTGCTCTTTCTTTCTGTTGCATGCTTTAAAGACCACCTACCTGATCCATTCTCCCTTGCTGGCTTACTCTCTGTCTTCCAGAGAAAGTTAAAACCAAAGCAGTGTGCAGATGAAGATCCAATGGCCATCATCAACCCATGATCTAATTAAATTAAAACTCTGACTGTTATGTGTCCCATTAATAGTTTCCTATCTGTTTCATTCAGTGATATCTTCCAGTTCTTTTCCAAAACAGCTGATAGATTAGGAAAGGTCCTAGAGCATTCCCTACTGTATTATACTTGCAGAGGTCATTTTATTTTGTTTGATACACCTTGTTAGCCTAAGGTTGAGATAAGTTCTTTTAATGTTTTTCTTAATAATGTGTACTTCAGGTAACATTTTCCCTATTCCATTCCCTCCTTATATTGTCCGTGTTTTTCACATTCCAAAATATTTTTCTGCCTTGGTTTTAGACATGTAAAGATAAGGCGTATATTAGTATTAAAAAAAAAAAAAAAAAATTGGAATCCCCTAGTCTGTTTTGTGATGAACAACAGATGAGAATGACAGCATTGAAAAAAAACCCCACAACATCAAGCATTCTCCTTCTTCTGCCTCGAAGGACATTAAAAATTAAAAAAAGAAAAGGAAGAAAAATATTTGGAATGGGGATGAGAACTTCAGTCTACTGAGAGTTTAATTTTTATCCTTATTTTATTAGGAAGGGGAAACAGAGGCAGAAGGACTTGCCCAATTGAGTCAGTCATTCAGTCTAAACATATGTGCTGGTACGATTCTGGCATCTTTCAGAAATACCAAGACTCATTTTGATTGTGAAATACTTGATGAAGCTCATTATCAGGAAGCCTCAAAAGGGTTTCATTTCAGAGCTAGCAGTTTGAGGCTATTCTGATGTGAAGGAAAAGTAGCTGATATTTCAATCAGACCATGAGCAAGGACCAAGAACAATCAGATTCAGCTCCTTTGCCCTTTGTGCCATACTTCTCATCTTCATACAACACTAGGAGACAGTCTGAGCCAGTGGAAACTGGAGCAAACTTTCAATGTTGCAGCAATGAGTAGGATTGAGAGTAACTGGACTGAGGCTCACAGGCAAATTTCAACAGCTCTTTCTGATCCATCTACTGGGAGAATATAATCAAGATAATTTCATGCTTGTCATTTCAGGTGTAAAGTGATTTTAGTGATGATGGAAGTCTCCAAAGTCACGTACTCTTGGTTTGCTTGGTTTCTGCCCCTCCCAGGACAGCTAACAAGAGCAATCGGCTTGCTACTCATGCTGTCATTTGGGTCACGATTAAAGTTCCTCCCTCTCCCTTGTGCTTTTACTGCCCCCAGCACTCTTACCAAAGGGAAACTAACAATTCCTAACCCTGAATTGCCAAGGAAAAATGTGGAGTTGTAGCATCAGGTATCAAGAGTAGCTGAGCGGCTGATCACAGCTCCATTTGCAATACAGACACATCAGAAAGCCAGAACTAAATGTATTCTGCATGGCACCAAAAGGCAACATAAAACTTCAAAATACACCAGGAGCTGCTTAGCCAAGGCAGCAGAGAAATCAATATAGGCTGCTAAATTAACTTCAGAAGCAGAGTGAGTGTTGGTTTGATGCCCTGTAGTCATCTACAACTGCCTTGTAACTTTTGGAAGAAGAACTGTCATCTTCATGCTGGTTCAGGTGTGCTGCATGGTGTTGTGCTCCTCCCGGGGGATGCAGTGCCTTAGGAGTGCTCCAAAAGGCTTTCAGAGCCTCCTTAGATAGGAGCCAGAGTCTGAATATATTTTATATCCTAACAAGATCACACAGGAGAGAATATGTACTGTTATGAATAAAAAATGAGGCATACAGAAGGTAGTGTAAAAGACCAGCTTTAGTCACTTGTTTTGATTTTCTTATGGATAAGGTTGCCATTGGTAGTTGAACAATTTGAAAATCAGCTTTTTTAAGATTTTTTTTTTTTTTTAAAGAGGGGATGGAGGGCTCTAAATTGCAAGTATTTTCACTGTGGCCATTTTCAGAAGAAAATATTGCAAGCATACTTCTATACAGAGCGCGCAGGGCTTAGGCTGCTTCGACAGTAGCCAAAGCAAGCAGCAAAACATGTGAATGCCTCCAGACTGCTTCCAGGGGTTTGTTCCACTGCCAAAAGCTGAGACGTAGAGTCACAGCATGAGGCAGCAAACTTCTCTGGCTTTATGTGCTAACACTTGAGGGGGATTTAACATACAGATGGTTATGCTCCCCCCACTTCTCCCCTTCTATTTCTCCCTCAAGATCTTGGTTTAACAACTAAGAGAAAAATATGGAAGTAATTCTGGATTTAGTGATACTGAAGGCAGATGAAACAACTTTGCCAGTCACAGCACATATTTATCAAAGTATCTGTGCTTGTGAATCCCTTTGAAAAGACCAGTTTCAGTGTGTTTCATCAGGTAAATTCCATCTTGTGCCATATAGATGGCCAGGTATTGGGAGATTTTTTAGATAATCTACATGCTTCCTAAGATTGTTAAGAATATAGGGTCATTGTGCCAGAAGGACACGTGGTTTCTGCTGAGGAGCTGGACAGATGCACATGCTTCCCTTCATTTATCTTTCTGCCACTCAAGGAACTTAGGGTGATCTCTGTATCTGACTGGTGGGGCATCATGCCCTAAAGAAGCAGATGAATCCCATCATCACGGAGCAACCTTTCTTCACCTGCCTTTCAACTTGCCTGTTTCCTGAGATTCTCCTCAGTTAATGGGAGCTAATTGTCTCCAGGGTAAGGAAATCAGCTATAATTCCTGGCTGCAAAGGTTTAGTCTCTTAGATATCATCATTGGCTTTGGGAGCCTGACAGCAATTAAAGGTAGTTAGCCACTGTTTGGTGAATATAAAGCTCTGCAGGCAAGTATAGCTTGCTGCTCTTCTGCTGCCTTGGAGGAGGTAAACTGTGGGGGAATGCTGCATTACCACCTTGAGCCCTTTTGCAACCCTCAGCATAGATCTGACCTTCGTGGACACTTTGAGGGACACTATTGTGAAGCAATTGTGAGGCTCCTCTTACCATGTCCTGCTTCCCAATTCATGCAATGTCTGGAGATATGGGCCTGGAGTCTATGGAGCATGTTTTCAGGATGACTCTTGAGAAGTCTGCCCAGTGGGTATGAGGTATGTGTGTCTCTTGGCAAATGCAAAATCCCTGGATCTATATGGGTGGAAGGAGATTCTGTCAGAGAGAAACTTTGATCACCCATGTGTAACTTTCTCATATGCAGATGTCAGCTTTTATAAAGCCTATGGGTTCAGTTTTAGATTAACGTGAAAGTTTTACTCCTATTTATTTTGTATCACTTAAGAAAGGTTGAATGGATCCATAAAAGGTTGTCAGCCTTGATTAAATCAACCTTTAGGTATCATCTGATAGAATCCTGGCATGAATCTATATTTGGAAATCTTCATTTGTACTGTCTTCTGCTCCAGTTTCACTTATACATTAAAACAAGCAGACAGTAATGCTCTCTGTCTTTTGGTTAAGTGGGTCATAAAAGGTATTATTAGACAATGAAGTGATTTCAGAGGGATTATTTGGAGAATGGCTTCTGTGGGTCTCTTGCCATTGCAGGAGTGGGGGTAAGCTTTGAAAGCAGGAGGATGGCAAGAGGTTGAGCTGGCCAGGGAACTTGTGTGAGGACAAGAGGATCTTGAGGTGGTGAGGGCGGAATGTGGCCACTCTCAGGGTATGATGTGGCCAGCCTGGTGGCATAGGCCAGAATGAGGGGAAAGCAGCATTGAGGGGCCAGTCACAAAGGGCAAAGATGAGACCTGGCTGATGCTTAGCCTTTGGAGCTGGAGGAAGCTCTCCAGAGCCAGTTAACTTTGCCAGTAAGTTGGAGGAGATTTCAGTTTTTCATAACAACCAGCCTGAGGTCACGTAGCTGCTTTGAAAACTCTTCAAATGAAGCAACAATTGCAACTCCTGTAAAACACAGTTTATTTCCACCCCTCACACCATGTAATTCTCTGCTGCATCAAGCAAAAGCAATAGCAAGCAAGTTATCTGTTATCTCAGATTTCTCCCTACCTGATATTTCAACCAATGCTCTGTTTGTTGGGCAGAGCTTTTCAGAGTTGGGGCAAACAGAGCTTGGGCACCTTTGCTTTGGAGCTCTAAGAGTTAGTACTAAGCTTCTTCCCCAGATCACCTCCAGTCTCTCTGTCCTTTTTCTGCTTTTGAACAAAGGGCCACAGATAGAGATCACAACCCAGTGCTAGGAGAAGCTGTCTTCCTACCATGTTCATACATGTAGAATATTTCCCAGAAGCAAATACATTTTTCTAATCTCAATATTTTACTTTGTGCTTTGAGATCAGACCTTGAGCAATAGACGTTCACTCCCAGACTTCTCTGCAATGTACAGATTCTGCATATCAAAGGTGTCTGGGACAGGATTCATCTGTATAAAACTGATTTATTAGAACTTGTGAAACCAGGTTTTATTCACATAGCACTGCAGGTAGGCAGCATGGTTTAACTGTAGGATGGTATCACTGAAGGGCATTTTCCTTGCTTAATGTTTAAATTGAGTCAGAAACGGGGAGCAACCTTTTGAGTAACCAATGGCAAAGTCGGGATGAAGTGATTTCTAGCAAATATTTTTGGCATAAAACAACTTCTTGGTTCTGACTGATCAGCTTTGAAACTTGCTATTTGACATTAAAAAAAATCAGATACTTAAAGCTTATGTTTTTAAAATATCTATTATAGTTAGCACTTAGGGCTGTTTTGTCCTACCACAATTGAAACAACCCTCTTGTTTTCATGTTGCACCTGTATTATTTCCATGTGGTACCCGAAGGATAACTCAGTCTCTCTGTAGTTGTCTGTGACATCTCTTGCTATGGGGGTGGTTAGGCTGACAGTTTTGGTGTGTCTGCTTCTGCCACGTGGGTATTTTCCTACTGAGCGCTGAGCTGGCACCAGCACCCATCTTTTGAATATGCCCAAAAAACTTTCACACAGGAGGAAGCTCCTGGATGGAGCGATGCTTTGCGGGTGACTGCAGCATCAGCTGAGGCAGACCTGTCTGCACTGATGTTAAACCAGCACATGGTTTTCTCTGAGCTGCCAGTTGTTTCTGGTAGCTTGAAAAGCCTTCAGTTCCCTTTTAAACTGATGGAAATCACAAAATCTTAGGGGGCTTTTAATAGGATGACTTCTTTAATTTCAGACTGTACTGCAACTGCCAAACTAAGGTGAATTATGCAGAAGCATGTTGAGCCATCAAATCCCAAAGACTTTTAAATTACCAATGTATTTTGGATGCAAAATCCTTACTATTCAATCTCCTTTCCTGCTGTGCAATATAACACTAGATACCTAATCAGATTCTCTGTTAGATTTGCTTTTTATTAAAATAGTGCTTATCGTAGCTCTCTGCTACTGCTGCTATATATGTCTGTAAATTAAATCGTGGAGATGTATAGATGTCTGTATGCTGATATAAAACAAGAGAAAAGCAAAAGCCATGCACCACTGTGCATTTGAGCATGCAAGGGATTATCGTTTGCTTGCTTTGCTGACTAAGCTACTTCTAGGGCTGGTTCTGATCACAGGATTCCAGCCACATAATCTTGAAACAGATCACAACCTTCTAAGAAGTAAACTTGCTTAATAGTGGTGTTGAGTCACACCAGTCTGAGTACAGAGAGCTGAATCATGCCCACTCTGCATTAATGCCCGTTAAAAACAGGTGAAAGGAGTTTGTCAAAAAGTGATGAAGGGGAGATGTCCTATGAGGAAAATGCTGTGATAATGAGATCTGAGGATGTTTCTTGATTGGTTTTTGAAGTGTGAAATATTAAGCTGTGGGAATGGAATAGGCAGAATTATGGATTGCTGGGAGTTTATATTGATCCAGAGGGAAACAAAATTTAGGATGCGCCTTTATGGAAAGTGGCTTAAATGTTTCAAACAGATCTAAGACTCTGTAGGTAATTTTGCATTCAGTCAGAGAAATAGATCGACTGAGTGTTCCTCCATGCAACCAAAAAACCCTTTTGGGTCTGTATTTGTAGATGTATTAACTCAATTCTGCTTATCCACAGAATTGCTCTGAACAACCTGAAACCTTCAGCAGCAATCAGTTATTTATGAAGGTAAGAAATAGCCATGACTCTTATTCATTGCAGGTATGACTGCATCTGGATGAGATAGGGGACAACTTTCATATCTCATTCACCCGATGGATGTGGAAAGGAAGCCACAGGAGGTGATGACACCCCACCAGAAAGAAGCTGCCCTCTTTCTGTGAGCATCCAGGAAATCTCTGGGGGTGCAGATGTGACACCAATAGGAAAACCTATTTCACGGTCCCACCCCATGAAGAAGCTGTGAGTTTCAGCAACCACACAAAAGAGCTAGTGGGGGGCTGGAGAGGACAGACCTTTGAAAATAACAAACATTATCTATCCATCCTGGTGTAGTGTCATAGCTGCTTGTGGATCCCATTGCTGAAACCCCATCAAAGATAAAGCACAGCACTGCTGTCTGTTGTTATTCTGGTTGGGTTTTTGTTTTTAAAATGATTCCAGCGTGTTGGTGTATGATTCTCAAACTCTGCAATTCTTTGAAAGAAAATGTTTGTTGAGTTTGTTAATCAGAATTGTGAATCCGAGTATCGATCTGGCACAAAACCTGTGTGAGCAGCTGTAATGAAGCACAAGAGGATTATTATAATCCTCATCACTTTGGGGAACCAGCCTCAGCAAAACTTCATCTCCTGCTGCTTCCTTAGGTCCCTACCACCTGGCAAAGCGACTTTGCTGGGGATAGAGAAGGTCAAAATCTGAGTGGTTACAAGTCTGGGGGCTGCTCTGCTTGGGGTGGGATTTTTTTTATTTTAACTTTTGGTTTTGTGGGGTTTTTGTTTGTTTGTTTGTTTCTTGTTGTGTTGGTTTGTTTTTGTTGGTTTTTTTTGTGAGAAAGGTTAGCTCACCTTTTCCTCTAATCTCATTGTGGGGAACAGACAAACTGATGGTTCATTTAGTCTGGAAAAATAAGGGAATTCATCAACAGAGAAAAGGTGTTCTGGAGTAACCTCTGAACACCAATAGTAGTGACAAAAACGGAATGGCTTTGAAGACTTAGCACTAGTATCTCACTCACTTATCAGTCTAAGATCTACAGTTACTCTCATTAGGGTTAGTAGCTTTAGAAGAGATATTAAGCCTGATTAGTGCTGAGACAATTTCACTCTCTGGATTTTGGGTCTGACCTAAGGTGTCATCAGTGTAACTATACTGGTGTCACTGCTGGAAAAGAAGAATGGAGCTGGATATCTGCTGTAATACTTTATTCAGGTTTTATAGAACTCTGCTGGTTTCCTCCCTCTTAAACACTTTAAGATTTTTCTAACATAAAGGGTGGCTTGGAAGGCTAAGACTATTCAGGAGGGAGAAGGTGGTGAATCGGCCAAAGAGGTGTGACAAATTAATGTAACTACTCAGCTTTGCATTATAGTTCAGAGATGTCCCCTCTACCTGTGGAGTGGATGTATTAGTAATACAGCATCAATATAAACAGAGATGGACATGTAAACACCATCTGAGACCCACACTATTTCTAGCTATTTTAGATTGCCACATCTGGTTCCACGCTGGAAGAATGGGGCTTTCATGCTATTTTTACTTCAGACTTCTTTACATAGAACTTCTGTTTGACTTCCCACTGCTGCTCCCCTCTTCTCTTTGCCTCGAACTGCACTCCACATGCACTTGAGCATGACAGTGAATATGCAAAAATCACATCAGCAGGCCAATCACAGGAGAGAGAATGTAAATCCTTTGTTTTACAAATCTACAGTTACTTCTCCAGTTGTTGCTGGACTGTTTCTTCTGGCTGAAGGACTTGTTTTGGCTGCTTCAATCTGCTGAAATTACTGCTGCTAAAATAACCTTCCCAACTTCTTGTTCTGGCCCTATTTTTGGACTCTCTCTGTGGAGGAAACCTCTCAATCACAGCAAAACTGTTTTCCTTTAAAGCCTCATATGCCTTGGTGTATTCAGTCCATTCTCTTATCACAGTCTTACCCACTTAACCTTCATCCATTGCTTCTCTACTGAAGTTTGGAATAACAGCCATTGTTTCACTTTGGGCCAGTTACGAGAGTTTGTAAGGGACAATTTAAAGTGAAGTATGCTATCCTTCAGGGGCAAAAGGAGTGGCAGTGGTTTCTGGTGCTCATCTGTTCCTTCCTACAAACATTCACTGTGCAAGGACTTTTTTTGTGGGAGCAGGTAACTTAATTATAGGGAAAAAAAAAAAAAAAAATCTGTGAACAAGGCCCATAGCTTCTGTCTTCCACATTGATAACAAAAACTAAAATTGGAGTGGGATCCTAAGAGCCAGATCTATGAGTTATCTGATTAAGCAATGCTTTGTTATGCTATGGGTTTTTTCAGCTAGAAGATAAATGCCAAAAAATAACCATCCAAGAGCTCATGAGAATGAACATTTTCCTCCCATAACAGATGGCCAGCAGAGAGATCTCAGTGAGATGATCTTTACTACTCTACTGTAGACTTTTGTTCTACTTTCCACCTGTACAAGTCCTGCACAGTCTACATTCAGGAGGGTGCGAAAAGTTGTTCAATAACACTTTCCCCTTTCCTCCCCTCCTTAACAAGTGTCAGCGTGGCACTGCATTCCTCAGAGGTTCTGCAAAGAGTCTCACCCCCACCTGAAGACATTTGTAGGGAGAAGTTTCCAGTCTTCGTATTTATGCACTACTTATATAAGAAAATCTGCACTGTGCTCTACTCCCAGAGTGAAAACTTTAGAAAGTGTTGTTAATGATTTTTCTCTTACTGACTGGCTTGCCTTGTGGTGTGGTAATAAGTTGTTATGAGCAACTTGCCAGTGAAATATTTCACTTTGAGGGAATCTGTGATTCAATATATAAGCATAAGTCCATCTGCAGTGGACTATTTTTAATATCCCTGGCTCTGTAATAATCTGTTTAATTAAAGTCAAAATGCAGTTTCTATTGCTACTTTTCAGGCTTCTTTTTCTCAAAGCAGCTCTATGTAGGTATCTTACAAAATATTACAAGACTGAATGGTTTCAGATGAGAATAACAAGCCAGAATTGGAGCTTTTCCGAAAATATTTTAAACAAAATGCAGAACCAAATGTTTGATGTTTCCTGTGATTTTCAGTAATTTGAATAATTTATATAGCAGCTTCTTCACAAATTGTTTTGAAATAAACATTCATGGCTAAAAGTGAAGTTGTGCATCAAAAATGCCAGTGAAAAATGGATGCAACATGCAATAGCATAATATACAGGCATGCTTATGCATAGTTTATCTTGGAATAAAAATGAGCACTGCTCTGCTTCATACCTTAGTTGCTTTAATAATCGCATTCAGATAGCAATTCTGTGACAGTCCTGTAACATCTGGATAGCCCCATTTGTCTGTTGCAGACGCTGTTTCCTCTTGCTTGTGTTCTTATGCACTCTAGCTAATAAGGACATTACAAATACTTAAGACTTGGAAGTAAATCTTTTCTTTGGAATTAAAATAAACATCATTCAGTCACAATAGCTTTAACTTTTGTTCCTTCTTGTTTTGTCTCTTGCTTAAAACAATAATAATAATAAAAACCATACTGTCTTGGATAGGCATTTCCCAAGTCAGTATTAAACTAAGCACAGAAATTACTTTCTGTAGGCAGCTGGAGATATTAGAAACATAAAGGTATCCCTATACTAGGTGCAGAATGTATTCAAATGCGTGTTGCCTTCAGAGCATTCCCAGCTTGACTGGAAGCATATACACTAGATGGGACTTTAGAGAGATGTTTATGCTTTGATTGGTTATAAATCTGAGACTGTGCTTCTGTATCAGATTTCCAAATTATGTCAGGTTCATTCAGCAGGATAATTCAAAGACCATCGAGGCTTTGATGGTTGTGCAGTTTACAGGATGCGAGAGCTGCATTAGTATTGTCAACAGATGCCTTTGTGTGGGCCATGTGGTGCAGTAACTTCTAAAGCTTCTGTTTGGATGAGGTCTGATCTCACAGCACCCTCACCCTTTTACAAGACTCATTTTGTTCTCTAGAGGGTATCTGTATTGATTTTTTGACAAGAATCTACCAGATCCCCACTACTCGCATTTTTATTAATCTTTTGTTCTATCCTTCTTCATCTTGATGTCCTGGTTAGAATTTGCTAGTTGGGGATTATTTGAGATAGGTTGATCAACATTTTGCTGCAAGCATTGCAACAGATCAAATTTTCATTGTAAGTTATTTTACAGCTTTGAGATAGAACTGTGATGCTGAGGTGAAGTGAGATGCTGTGATGCTCTATGGTTGCCAGGACTAATGTATTCATGGGCTCATCCAAATAGATATACAATTCATAAGAGAAGCCCAGGAACTGGAAGAGATATGTTTTTCAGATTCACATTTCATCTTGTCTCCTACAGGCTGAATTAATGCAAGAGATTTCCTGGTTGATGTGGGGTGAGTTGACTGGCATGGATGTCCATGTTAGAAAAAGACAGCCTCTTGATGTTGTATTGACTTTTTAAATGGCTTTTCAAAGAAATGAGTATTTCTTTAGAAGAGTTGGTGGAGACTGTATGCAGCTTGGCTGACATGCAAACAGTTCTGCATAGCCCCATAGAGGATAAGCAGGAAACTATATCAGGAAATTTTGGGCCTTTTTGATAAAGTAGATATAATGGCCTACAGTGGCAATACTTTCCAAAATGTTCCATTTGAGCAACCATTTGAGAGAAAGTATTAGAACATAAAATAATTACAGCAATCTGTAAGTATTTGAAGATAGACAAGTCATCAGAAAACATCCTTGACTTTTTTAGAAAACTGAACCATGACCTTACCTTGGAAAGGAAGTAGGCCTATGGAGGCATGAGGTTGGACTAGAAAAGTTGGAGAGTAGGTTTTCTATTTGTCCAATAATTTCATTATTTTCTTTCATTCTTTTCCTCTCCTTTCATTCTCCACTATTTAGACCATAAACCCTCCTGAGGAGGAATTGTCTTGTGTGTTCCCAGGTTTGCTGGAAATTCCAAGGACTGCTGTAATGCAAGTAATGTAAAGGAACATTTGGTCCATGTTACTGCAAGAGGAGATTGAAAATGAAAAGGAGGTTGGGGAGAACATCAACAAGTATCAGATGAAGTTATCAGCCAGGTTGGCTGTCAGCCAAGTTCGTGCAAGCCTCATTGGAGTCTACTCATTGGAGTCGAAATTCTACTTCCAGCAAACTCAGAATGTTCCTGTGAACACACTGGATCTGGAAATGAGAACTTTTTTAACCATCAGAGACAAGCTTTTGGGAGAGCCTCTTATAGGATTCACTGAAACATACAGCCTTGTTTTAAGGTAAATGTGTTTGGGGTTTTTTTTGGTTTGCTTTTTTTTTTTTTTTTTTTTCAGGCTATGGTAAGATGTGATATATATTTGCAGTATAAGGGGACTGAGCACAGTGTCCAAAGAGGTCCTGTCCGTTGTTCTTACCACATTCTGCATATCTGAGTAGGAAAATGAAATATTTCAAAGCACTAAAGGTCTAGTTTTCAGTTTTGTTCAAAACTTGAGTTCAGCTCCTTTATTCCAATCTATCCCAAACAGAGGGATCCCAACTGTCGTATACTGAACCCACAGGAAGTGTACTACAGTAATTTGTTTCATTCTCTGCAGACAAAAATTCCTAGGCTATAACAAGGGAAGGATAATTTCTTTAAAATGCCTTTTCTTCCTTCTCTCTTTATATTGCCTTTGGCAATTTTAAGCCTTCAAAGACAGCTGCAGTTTTCCTGACAGGCTGCACTACTGAAATAAGACTTTAATTGAGCACAGTAACATCCAAATAGATACCCTGATCTGATGACTGATTAATTTTTAAGTACCCTGGATACCTCAAGTATACATACTGGAAATACACAGGTATTTTTCATTTAGGTATTTTCTTTTCCCAACACACATTTAGGTCTTTTCCCAATGTGACCTCATCTGTTCTCCTGTGATAAATAGGAACAGGGTAAATGGACATCCTAAACCTAGACTGAATTTTATGCTGGTCAAAACAAGATTTCATTTATTTTCCACGGTCTTGAGGATTAGAATCTGGGGGGGGAATACAAGAAAAAAAAACCAAACGAAAAACAACACCACCAAAAATCTTTCTTTTATAGAAGATATATTATCAAAACCTGTAAGAGAATAAGTTTTGGTGATCAGACTGCTTATAGCTGTAGTAAGAGTTGTTTAATTTAGAGGAGGATCTTGAAGCTGAGTCCTCTGTATCAAAGACACATAGTCAGACCCTTTTTCAATGTTCTTGTTCCAGTTTGCTGATCTTACCCACCTAGTGAGTTCATTACTCTGTTTTTTCTCTGTCTCCTGAAAGTTTTCATGAGAATTGTCAAAAGGTTTCATTTTTGTTTCACTGTGGAATGAAAATCAAGTGTCACAATCCTGACGCCTGGGGCTTTGGGGTTCTCTTTTCCCTTTAATGGAATGAGATTGCTGGTTTTAGCCTGCCTCCATGTACTGAAATGACTTCTCAATTCAAGTTGCCATTGCTGAGAGGAAGAGGACTGTAGTTTGGATATCAGTTCCTTGGGACCTGAAACTTGCTTGGCAAAGAAACTTCATCAGGTAGGTTTTACCTCATCTAAATGCCATTATTCCAAGGACTTGGTCAATCTATGTACCCTGAAGTGGGAGAGAGACTGCAGAGAATGGAAAGATGGATGGCAGGCTTGGATGAATGCCCCGGTTAGATTCTCTATATTAGAGAATGCTTTTCCTGGCCCAGATGCTAACATCTAACACATTTTTAATACTATTGCCTGTTGAGATACTATTAGAAAATGATTCAGAGTCTGGAAAGTTGGGGAGGGAAATTAATTCCCTAGAAATAATACAGTCATTATGTGTACACACAATTCAATATGTGACTTGGTTTTTTTATGGCCTCTCTATCATCCTATTCACCCACTTTTTAAAATTGCAGTCACATTCATTATAAAATAAATGGCTAATGCAAGTGATTCTCAAAACATTTTGTAATTTAAATTCCTATTGGAAATAAAAGTAATGACCCACAATAGCTCATTAGTGGCCTTGCAAATTTTCATTATTTCCTTTCTCTTTGTCTTTCTCTTGGTTTTATCCCCTGGCTAAAAGACAGGGGAATTTAAAGGTTTAAACTACCTTTAGAGCTATCCATTTCTAATGACCCATGAAAATGAATGTTTGATTTCTGAATGAGGAAATCACTATTCCCTGGTGCTTTCAAGGGGATAAGTGTGTTCACTTAGCAATCCATGAGGAAGCCAGATATTGCAGATAATTTTAAGAAGTTATTTTATATTTATGCCCAATAATAAAATAATGAGAAGGACAAGTCCCTGAAAAGACAGATAGTGACACTTGGGATTTGAATCCAGGTTGTTTCTAATGATACTCTGAATGTTGCTACACAGCCAAAGGTTTATCTGGCTCTCCATTGCTTGGAGATGCACAGCAAGAGGGTACCTACCCTCTCTGTGTTCTATGCCAGCTTCCCCTTGCAGGACTACTGCCTAAGCATCAAATGGCACTCGGCAACTGGTGTTCTCCAACACAGCCCATCTCGGCTGGCTTCTCTGTCAGGTGAAGACTCAGCATCTGCCATACAGGTGATACTTGGATTGCTGGGGAAAATGATGCAGGAGAGAGGTAGCATGGGGTTGCAGTGAGATTCTGTGTTACTTAGTCCAAGGAGCAGGATTTAACAGCGCTTGCTTTAGAATGGTGTCATCCTTAAAAATCTGCTCATCCTTAAAAATACACTGCCTCTTTCACCTGGCTTTCAGATTGCCCTGAAGTCCTCAGTCCCTCAGCACCACTTACTGTTAGTGTCCTTTATGGTGACTCATGTGGCAGCATTTGCTGTTGGTGTGGAAATGCAGAAGTGTTCTCTTCACCATAGCCCTTGTAGCAAAAATTCTGTGGAATTAAATGTCCTGTATTCCACATGGCTTGAGCATGCTTTGCTGTAGGGCATTCTCAGAGGAAAAATGAGTGCAAAAATGTTTATTTATATTTAGTTTCTCTCTACCCCAGTGACTTTCCTGCTCATTAACAACTGAGCCTTGGAGATTGTCAGCATACTGGTGACGGCTGGTAAGGGCAGTCCTTAATGCAAACCTCTTTACAATATAATTTAAAAGATTGCTTGCTTGTAGAAGTCTCATAAGCACTTAGCAGAAGTTAAATTTCACTGACTACCTTCTGTGTATGCGAAGAGATTATTTTGGCAATGTATGCATGAAACAAAACCTGGTAACATGCTTAAAAGCATTACCCATTGTTGGAATCTGAGCTATTCAGTACCGTCATTAGATTGCACCCAATAATTCTGTAAAAATTGTTTTTTCCATCCTAAGGTCAATTCACTTTTACTGAATTGCTTCAATCAGGTTTCTCCAAAGCACAATGCTCCTCTGTGAGCCAGCAGCACCATGGCTGCTACCTGTTTTGCCTATGCTTACACTAAGTCATATAGGAATTGGGTTTGACTAAGTTTGTACAAAACTGGCTCATCTGACCTGTATTGAATTTCTTTTTATAGAATCTAGGCAAGGAATGATCTTAGTCCTCTGATCTGCATTCTTGTCTAAACTCTGAGATCATAATGTCTGACTGGTGAGACTATACTGGAGGCATCTTCTTCCCTCTGTGCTGGAAAGCAGCTGCTCTCAGTCTGGTGTTATGTCTACCTCTCAACGGAGAGAAAAGTTCAGTCCCCAGTTTCTCATAAATTGGATGCACTAAGATGGTTGTGGGTTTTTTGTTTGTTTGGGGTTTTTTGGGGGGATTTGGGGGGTTTTTTGTTTGTTTGTGGTTTTGTTTGGTTGGTTGGTTGGGTTGTTTGTTTGGTCTTTTGTTTGTTTGTTTTTTTTTTTTTTTTGTTGTTGTTGTTTTTTGTTTTGTTTTTTGTTTTGTTTTGTTTTTTTTTTTTTTTTTTTTTTTTTTTTTTTTTTTTTTGTTGTTGTTGTTTTTTGTTTTGTTTTTTGTTTTTTTTTGTTTTTTTTTTTTTTTTTTTGCTTTTCTTAGCTCTATTCTTATTCAGATCTACTTAACACACCCATTGGCTTGCTTCCTTCTTCCTCAGTGTGTGCTCTGGTGTGTTAGTCATTTAGCTTTGCCCATCAGGTTCATGTTGGATGCAATGCTAACTGCCTATTCCACTTTCAAGCAATATCGTTCTCACTTTGTTCACTATAAACTAACTACACAGTACCACCTGCTGATGGAGCAGCATCACAAACCTGGCTTTTATTACTGTTTTTTTCAAAGGCAAAATTGTCTGTGACAACTTCGTTCCTTAGGAAGGGGCCCTATGTAGGAATGCTCTTGTGTTTGTGCAGTGCTTTAGACTCTGTCATCTGCTACCACTTAGCAAAAGGATAATGCTGTGTCAGAAGGAGACTTGCATTTTAGAAGAAAAAGTGAGTTGTCCTCATTTTTCAGAGCCTAAAAGGGCAGGGTTAAAAAAAAAAAAAAAAAAATCGGAGTATAAGCCAGCAGGCCTAAGGCTATTCTGATTTACATCAGAATCTGTATGGTCCCTGTATGGCTTACAAAGCCTAGTAATAATCTATGTTTACTTCTGTCACCCATCCCAAAGTTCAAAAATGAAGTACCTAAATACCAAGGTCATTACATTTCATTAGTCTTCATTAACATGAGAGGTGATCTTGGTCTGATCTCTTATTTCAAAAGCTTTTTGTAAGGCACTAAAATCCTCATCCACCCGAAAATTCAGGAACTAAGCTTGCATCAGCTGAAGTTAGGAAGCAGGCTTGCACTTTCACCATATGAGAAATACAGTGAACTATTGATCATAGTTTTTTAGTTGTTGATTCTGAATCCATCACTCACCCCGGGAAAGTTCCAGTAACTTCTGGCCCATTAAAAGTTTGCAGAATCTGTCCCTTCCTAGGGAACAAAATTAATGTAATCACAGCCAGATAACTGTCAAGGAGAAACAGCCTAGAGCCAAGGAAAAGAGGTGACAGAGCCAGAACTTGGTATTTTGCAAATGGAGATTCTAATCTCTTCCAATTATCTATAGGGCACATAAGAACAGTTTATCTGATGCTCAGTATTGTTGCTTTCAAGAACTTCCTTTCTCCCCAGTTTGTATGGTGTGGGGTTTGTGTTTTTTTTGGGGTGGTGTTTTTTTTGGGTTTTTTGGGTTTTTTTTGTGTGTGTGTGTGTGTGGTTTTGTTTGTTTGTGGTTTTTTTGTGGTTGGTTGGTTTGTTTGTTTGTTTTGCTTTGGTTTTGGTTTTTTCTTTTAAGATGTCAAATACTTGGTGCATGGGTTTTGGTTCAGGAAGGCTTACTTTTTTCCTTTTCATTTCATCAGGACAGACTTCCATTTGTTCAGCATCTGCACAGGACAACATCTGGAGCCTCAGGAAATTCAGCTGCTCTGTGTATGACGCTTAAATGAAATTACTTTTTCATGCACTTCAGAGGAGTATCAAGAGCATCTTTCTGACCAAACAGGGCCTTTTGTTCTCCTCCAGCAAGTGTTTCTCATTAAAAATGTCATCTCCCTAACAAATTGCTTCATTGCCTTTGCAGCTGGGGTTATTGTTTTCATGGTTTTGTTCTTGTGTGATTCTCTAAGGGAGCAGAGAGCTGGGAGAAGTGGGGCTTGTGCATGCTGTGCTTTGATTTCCCACCTTTGGGGTGGAATGCCATATATTTAGCTCTTTACCCTCTTGAGCTGCCAGCTCTGTCCATGAGCAGCACCAGCAGGGGCCACAGCATGTGACTCTCCCTGTTCCCATTGAACTGCTGAGCTACACTCCGACCACCTCATCTCAACTTTCTTGGGGCTGTTTTGCTTGCACAGGGGTGGAGGGTGAGAGCAAGGGAAAAGCAAAGTGAGAAATGTCTATTTAAAGCTGGAGTATGAAAGATGTTTTTTAAATGAGACATATCTGCTCCTTTTGTAAGAAATGTGAAGTTTGGAATTTTCTGCAGTTATTCTTCCTGAGGAGAGTATGCAGGGCAGCTGAGACTGTAAGAAAACCTAAATTACCCTTAGGGACATAGGAAGTTGCCGGACTTTTAATGAAAATTCTGCCCAGAAATGATACTACAGGATAAGAGAAGGAGCTGGAGGAGTTCAAAGGGAGACAGTGTCAGTCTGTACCTATAGCAGCAGACTCTAACAGTGCAGAGTATCTGCAGTCCCTTACAGTTGTGAGCAAGTCTGCAATAAACCTCACCTAGCAATGTAAAACTGAAAGGGCTATATCATTTTAGCAAAGAACTGCTTAGAAAATGTCAAAACTTCAAAAACTATATTACAGGGAGGATTTTATTTAAACCCCAAACTTAAAAACCTAATTTTTTTTTCCCCCACCTCTCACTTTTCAACAAGGATTGTTTCCTTTGTGCATTTGGAAAGTTATGCCAAAATCTTAAAATCACAGAATATTTCAGGTTGGAAGAGACCTCCTAGAGGTCATCTAGACCAACCCTTGTTCAAAGCAAGGTGAGTTTTCAAGCCTAATTTCATATGGCAAGTTATAAATCATCTAGAGGTTACATCTCATTGCGTAAGTGTTCACTGCATGGTAACACACCATCTGCTTAACCTGCTATCTAATTTTTTTTTTTGTAGGTTACTACCAATTACTCCTTAATAATTTCAACCATATAAACTTGCTGGGTAATCAATTTATACAGGCTTATTGCCCAGTTTCACAGTTCTAGTGCTAGTCCCACAACATTTGCAGGGTTTTTTTTAGTGTTGATTCCCACAGTCATGTATTTTCCTGAGAATGCAGGTTTTCAGTTTTTCAAATGGCAGGAGCTACAGAGAAATGTTGACAGGTTCATGCCTAAAGAATCATAAATGAGAATGCAAGTAATATCTTCTCAATTTTATAATTCTTCACAAATCTTGTTATTTAGACATTCTGGTGTTCAGACCTTCAGCTTGTGATTCTAATTTCTCCTTCATTTAAAAAAAAAATTATAGTAAGAATGGTTGCAAAACATTTTCTGTTATCGTAAGTGGTTTCTTAACAGGGTGGCCTTTCTAGGTTACTTTATTTCATCTGGGATGTCAGCAGCTGTTTAGCTCACAAATCACAACAGTTACCTTAGGTTGTCTCAGGCACAACTGATTTTTACCATGTAACCTCTCCTCCTTCCACCCAATGAAAAAAGTTTCCTTATGTTAGATACAGCACCAGTCAGCATTCCTCTGCTTTTCAGGCTGTAGCAGAAACATGGGGCACCACACTGTGGAAAATAAGTATGTAGCAGTTGTAAGCTTACATGTATATTTATATATATAAAACGGTGCTAGAACCCACAGTCTATAATTTGTGGGTGACCTTTAACTGAATGAGGATAAATGGTTACAAATGAGGACCTCTGTTCTTGGCTTTTATAACCTATTTTCTTACTCCTGGTAGTAAATCAAAAACCATCTATATCCATGTTTTGTTTTGTTTTGGTTTTTTTTAGTGTAACATTTGGCTTAGATTTAAGCTGGGATAACTGAACAAAGTGGTAAACCAAACAAATAAATATGATTATCCTGCAGTGTTTTGTTTCATGGAGTCAGGTTCTGAAATAAGCAAAGCATTTGGGATACTTTAAGGTCTGTAAGACAGACACGTGCTATTCCCATGATGAAATCTACTCCCTGAATTAGGTCTTTGTGCTATTAGGATCTTTTTCTTCTGTTTGTTTTGCTGCAAGATTGCATTTTTGCTAGAGCTGAGCTGCATGTTAAACTTCTGATTTTCAGAGGCCCTTGCATGATGAGGCTGGTGACACAAAGCCCTCTTCTTGAAGAACCACCTACGATCAGAAGGTAAGCTTGGCCTCCAAGATCCAGGGCATTCCAGTACATCTGGTTTATGAACTGCATCAGTAAGGATAATTCGTGATGGGGATGTCCACAGCAATTCAGGAATGGGATGAGCACTAATACATTAATTACAGGTAGATTATTAAATATTTGTTGGGTAATGGTGACTCTCTGAGACCAATATGTAGGGAAAGCTGGAAGGAAACATAACACTCAAAAGCTATAAACTGTGTTACCACTCCCTATAGCTATTCTTTTCCTATCATTAAATGTACACACAGGAGCTTTCTCCATTCTAGTTGTTCATCACAACATGGAGAAATAAGTTTTAGCAGCTCTTCCACGACTCTAAAGAGTCTCTTGATTTCTCTACCTTAATTTCAGTGGGTTAATTTCTCTGTGGCAGCCTCTGATTGCTACTGAGCTGTGGCCCACCTGCCTTTTTCTCTGAAGCTGAGATACTCTTCTCGCAGTGCAGAATAGATGTTGGACTTTGTGAATTTGTCAGCTTATGACCCGTTTGTTTCCATATTTTCCTGAACAGCGGGATCAAAATTAACAAAACAACAAAACCAAACCCCAAACCAAACAAAAAACCCCAACCAAACCAAAACCAAAGTAAAAACCTTGCTAGCTCATCTGTATGTGGATTTCCTTTCTTTCCTTTCTCTTTTGTCCTTTCTTCATCTCCACTAAACCTCATTTAAAACCTCTGCTTCATCATCTGGGCTATACCATACACACTCAACCTCAAGGTCAGCCCTTTATTTCCTATTTCTTTAGAGTACTTGCCCCAGTCATATCCCTGCTACATTTTATTTCCCTCTTGCCAGTCTGACATTTAAGGCTTTGTGGTTTGCTCCCATAAACTCAGGAATTGCACAGGTCTCCTGACCCTATATGTAGTCAGCTAACACATTTAATAGACTTCTCCTAGGAATCCGGGTGCTGCTCAGCACCTATCCATCTTTTCTGCTTTCACACTTACAAAGCAAGTACTTCATCAGGGTTCCTTTACCAGAGTGATATCCCTGCCCAGAGCTCATTGGCTGCCAACAGCCCTTCAGCTAGCTACAGCACCTGGAAAAAGACTGAATTTCTCAGCTTAGTTTCCCTATAAAGACAGGATCAAGAAGGAAGAATAGAAATAATTACATGTGCCACAGTCAAATTAGCCTCACACAGGAACCCTGGCTTGGTCAATACCTGTGAGTCTGACACCTCTTTTAGTGCCTGCAAGGCTGGAAACCTTATTTGAGAAAGTGTGTTTCTGAGATGTAACTTCCCAGAGAAAAAGAAGGAAAGCACTTCTGGCATCCTAGAAGAAGGGGTATAGGGGGACCTAGAGATGATTGCTAATGGCAACTGGATTTTAATTTGCTTACAGCTATATAAACAATCACAAAAAAGTACCAAGACAGCCAGTAAAGCTTTGGGGATAAAAAATAGACAAAAATAGTGGTAATTTCAGAGCCAGCAAAAAAAAAAAAAAGCATATCTTGAACTGGGGGAACTGAGAAGGGAAAGAGTATTAAGAATAAGAATAGGAATCTTGGGGCTTTTACTCTTGAGAAGAAACAAGCCTAAAGGGTGAGGTTTGAGTTCCTTTGGGACCAGAGGGGAGATACTTGGAAGAAACCTGGTGTGTAGCATGATATCAGAAGCAGGGCTCAGGCAGACTAAGGACCTGTGATAGACTCCAGATCACAGCGTGTCAGTGCTGTCCTTAGCGCCGGTTACTGCTCTGCCTTTCTGCGAGTCCTCATGTGCTGCATTAAACCCTTGTGCTCTTTACACAGCCGTGATACAGAAATTAATCTTCACAAATAGTTCCCTTGTCTGTGCGCTCCACAGTCTCACTTCATCTCCTGTACAGGTTTAAGGAACAGCTCCACAACCTCCTGAAATATGTCCCATCGGTATTTTCCTTGTTCTTATACTGAGTTTCTTGATAGTTTATCTGTCTGCTTATCACAGAAATTTAATATCTGAGTGTTTCTCATGAGAAAAAAGAAAAAGGTCAGCAAAACCAAGGTTGGGATACTTCTGTTTCTTGTGTCATTTATGATTAAAAAAGGTCTCTTCCTTCAGATCTGGAGGAACAGTGATGCTGTGAATGTCATCCTGCTTATGATGGAAAAGGGGAATGGTTTTCATTGTTTCCCAAAGGTGCTCTAACTGGATTTGTCTCATTTCCTCTGCAAGTTCATTCCACAGCTGCATCTCTTCAGCCAGGAGACTTCATCTCTGGCTTTTGCAATTCTTTGTTGTGGGCTTTGTGATCTGCACTGTCATGGAGAAGTATAACTGTCCAGTCTGTGTACAGATCAAGAGGAGACTTACAGTGTACCAGGCACTGTACTAATTACTCTGAAGATTAGCTCTGAGGACCTCAATTAGGAAGCGAGGCAGATTAAGAGCAGGTGGAAGTCATGGACTGGTTTGTTGTGGATGAAGTCAGGCAAAGGACCAAGTCACAAGGGAGTCCTTGCTTTTGGTTTGTGTTTGCCTTGAGATATTGTGTCTGAGTCATGGACAATGTGCACAGCTCCAAACCAGACGTATCTGAAGACTGCAGGTGCCTTTACTCTCAGTTAAAGTTGCGTCATTTATTTTATTTTTAATATACCTTTCTTGTGCAAGATTCATTGTTCTGGCTTCTATGTCTAAATCCTGCTCCCTGAAGAGGTGGGGAAATCTCATTTCCAGGAAATTGTGGCTGTCTCAGTAAACTCTTAAGAGCTCACCAAGATTAAGGATGACTTTCTGCCCCCACCTCTTCCCTTTCATTCCCTTTTACTAAACCCTATATTCAGGCAGACAAGGTGCTTATATAGAGCCTTCAGCAGAAGATGGGGCACAGATATTCAGCCGTAATCCCCCGAGGCCTAAACTGATCTTCACTGTGTTCAATCTTTCCTGTTTGTGGCTTCAGCACTCTCCCCTGCTCTTGTGAAACAGTTCCTTGTGATTCACATCTATGTGGGGGCAGTTGAACTGGTTTCAGAGTTGCTTAAAAACTACCTCCATTATGCTCCATTTCCTTCTGCTGTACCTGTTTGCCCTTGTTTGAATACAAGGGTGATTGCACCTTCCCTACCCTCCAAGCCCTGGCTCCAGCAGTCCATCCCCAGCTGACCCTACCCCATCTCCACACTGCCGGGACCCACCTCAGAGCTAGTTGCTAGTACTTGGCAGCACACCTTGTTCTTTGAGGTGTTTCGGTTACTGATGGGTGAGTGACTTGATTCAGAGTTTGGTTTGGATAAGCTCCCATAAATTGTAATGCTTGACTGTAGGTTATCCAAACTATCTGGGCCTTTTGAGACTTTAAATTGGCCTGGAAGATTCAGGCTGCTTTCTGAGATTTTGGCACTTCCTGATCCCAGAGAAGCTGCAAATAGCATGGTAACAGGCTCTTGCCTGAGAGGTCAGCATTTCTGCTTCTTGTTTCAGCTGGATCCTGCAAAATGAGTGAGCAAGCAAACAAGCCCATTAAACCCAGCTATTCAGCCAGATAGGAGCATGAGGGGGCTGTAAGGAGCTTTCTGGTTCCTTATGCTTGAGATGTGCATTGCCAGGACTTGTAGGTTGGGGGTTGGAGAGCCTGTTTGTTTATTGGCACAAAATTGGATTTGGTACCTCAGTGCACTAGTCCAGGGGTAAGTCTGGAAGGAGGGGGAATGTTGCACCACAAAGAGTAGCCAATGGAGATTATTTTATTCAGAAAAAAAACCCCAACAGATGAAGCTGTGACTGTCAGAGTGTGTATTTTCTGCTTGCAATAGAACCCCTCATAACTCTGTATGTACAAACATCTACAGTGTCATGGCTAATGCAATATCCTGTCTGCAGGGAGAGCAGGAGATCTGGACATGAGCAGACTGAGCAGTCCCTTGGCAGAGCCTCACAGGCTCCAGTGTGCAGTAGTTCAGTGACTTTCAAGCCAAAAATCTTGTCCAGATCATTGTATTTAACAGCCACAGGTGGACCTATCCTCCCAGACTTTGTCTATACGGGTTTTAAACACATTAACACTGGTGATGTATAATTACTAAGGCAGGAAGATTGATGTGGAGGGACAAAGAAAAAGTTCCAGTCTTTTACAACTCTCTGTATAGATCTAGCTGTTTGTTTGTTTGTTTGTTTGTTTTAAAAAGTGGTCAAAGGTTTGATTTGGTTCTTCTGTAGAATAAACCACTTATTCTGATAACTGCAGCTGTGGATGGATTCTCTAGAGAATTTGAGAATGGAATAGAGCTTATACCTGCACTGCCAAGTCTGTGAGACTAAGAAAGCAGTTCTCTGACCTGATGATGTCATTTATTTTCACTCACCTTTGAATCCATCTTTCTTATCGCAGCCCAAAAGTGCTGGATAAACACAATAATTTTGCCAAACATGGAGGTAAAATGGGAGGGGGGAAAGAATACCACAAAACCTACATTCCCATTACATTATAGCATGTCCTTCAGAGTCATTTGAAATATCCTGGTGTTTTTGCTTTACGTCCTGCAACCTGCCCTCTCTCTAGCTTTATTCTGGTGTGCAACCTTTCCTGTCCACATGGTATTAGGCTTCATGTGGATATCATGAAGGTATTGCTAAATCCCAGCTGTCTTGCCAAACAACTGGCTCTTCCTCTTGCCAATTTTGTTCAGCCTCTGAAGAGCTACAGGACTTGTGCTGGGCCTCATTCAAACTGAAATGTTGTGCTCAGTTACAAACACAAAATAAAAAAAAAAGCAGGACACTTAACAAAGCAGTTGTTAGGTTTTTGATTAATTCTGTGAAAGGGTTAATGGGATTCTCTTTTTTCCCCTTTTTTTTTATTTTCCTTCCCCCACTCACTAAGGCGGGGAGGGGGGGGAAGACAGAGACCCAAGTGGACACAACTAGAACAAAGCCCTGTTTATGATTAGTATGGCTGAAAATATCCATGTTAGGCCAGGTGCAGATGGCTAATTCCCCCAGACTACAAGCCAATTTAAACCATAATTCCTGAGATAGACCACTTTTCCCAACATTAATGGGAACCAGCTGCCTCCTATTAATAATATGGATGATTACAAGGAAAAAAAAAAGCGGGGGAGGGAGTAGTGAAGTTAGAGAAGATATTCTTTTCCAGACTGTCGGCTGTGTCCTGCTGAGGACAATATGGAAAGCTATGGAATATGACTCTTGAAAAACCTGTCATGTTAAATACGCACAGTGTGTTTGCTCAGAAGAAGGATCGAGTTATCTGTGTAATTCTGTGTTTTGGTGACAAGGTTATTTAAGGGGTAGCAATTGTATTTATTTAGTTATTTGCTGGTTCTTTGCTTTTGCCTTCCCTCTGCTGAGACTGGATGGTTTTGATTAGCTTCTTAGGGGGGGAGCCTGTTGCCCTTGGTACACTGAGCTTGGCTGTTCCCACTGAAGGGGAATTTCACGTGAGATTGTAGATTACATCAAAGCAGAAGGACAACGAATGATCTGAAGTGTTCTCCCAAGAGCCTGACTTGTTGGTTCAAGAAATTTGTTCGGGCTTCCTTTATCGTGCCAGTGTGATATGAAATGTGAAGACATGGCAATTCATGGCATGTAATACTAATGTGTCTCAGGAGTGTTTTTTTTCTGTGTTCTTTATGATTATTTTCCTTTGGTTGTTTTGGGGAATCTGAGTAGAATTTATTTAAAAAAAAAAAACAAACCCCAAAACATGCTCATTTTACTTATTTGGAAGGTGAGAGAAAAAGGTCCATGGTATCAGTCATCTTGGCTATACTCCTTGTTCCTATGTAGACATGCTTCTTAACACATGGATTGTTTTGAGATTGATTAATAAAGGAGACTAGTGACAAATGTTTTTCTTGCCCCCGCAGGAGATGAATAAGAGCCAATGCCCTTTTCCCAGTTATTCTACTAGGACCTCGTGGGACTCTTGGAAACTCCTAGCTCACACGGGCTGTATTTCTTCTTAATCCTTTTGATGATGGTCTTTGGACATGTGGAGAAAAATCCAGTTCGTGACATTGTAATTCCTGCTGGAGGGCTTACAAGGGGCATTTTTGTGTATCTGATGAGATGTGTAGATGATCAGCCTGAGGGTACAAAAGGCTATGATGCCTTCCCAGACCATTTGGACCTTGTACATACCACCTCCAAATGGATGAACTAAAAGGGACTCCTCATAGCCTTTTCTGCCTCTCACTTGTTTTTAAGGGGAAGGGTGGAGGAACACATACCAAGTCTCTGATTCTTTGAGCACTTGGCGCTATAACAGGGAGCCAGGAACCATGGTTCTTCTGAACAATTTCCCACACTTAAACTATCTTCTGTCTCTTGCAAGGTTTACAGTATAAGAGCCCTTTTCTAACTCAGGAGCAAAACATCTAGATCACAAACTCTTAGATGGCAGCTCAGAAGAGGAAAAGTAAAAAAAATCTTTGACCTTCTAGCTAAGCCATGAAACTAAGGACATTCCAGCAATGTATCCCAGTGGCAACACTTTGTTTTCATTCACATGTCTTAGTGGCTCAGACCTTACATGGGTCACCAGAGCATCTCTCTGGGGTATTTATTAGAAGGAAGAAAACCTCCACTGTCTGTATCCAAACTTCAGAGAGGATTTGAAGCAGACATTGCAGAGGTAATTGGAAAGACATTATTGATTTTATGTATGTAAATGGACCATAGTTGAGTTGACAGTGTCTCTTTAAATGATAGAAAAAAATCAGCCTCAGCTGACAGTGGCTTACTAGATAATGAGGCTGGTTGTGGAAGAACCTGAATAATTAGAGTGGAGATACTTGCTGCATGGAACTGACCCTTGGGGGCTCAGAGAAAGCAGGATTTGTGGCTGCTCTGAAATGCTAGTGGTCTGGTCCAGCATTCCTCTTGTCAATACAAACCCTGTGTTTTTACTGGAAACATGTGTCAAAACAAAACAGCATTTGAGGCTGCTGCTGAGAGAAGGTGGGCAAGTACAGAGACAGCCAACCTGTTTTTCTGTTTGTTGCCAAAAATACCATGCGACTGCTGCCCATTATGCTCAAATGGAAGCACAGATGTGGTAAGCACCTTCATAGTAAAGAAATTGTTGTTATATGGGTATGTATAGATAGGAAAATATCTGACTGACATGATTCCTCAATGATGCTCTTCCCACTCAGAAAATTACAGCAGTCGGAGTGACTATGGAATCCTGCTGTACTTTGATGATGCTTGGACTGAGAGTTTATACTACAGTACTTCTCTGAAGAAAAGCTCTTGCAGCAAGCCAGTCCTTATCTTTCCTGGATGGGCAGAGGAGCACTGAGTGAAGACCTGCCAGTCATACATAATACTTTACTCCCTGTGGGCTGCCAAAACACTTTGAAAACTTTGTAAGTTATGGATCTTGGAAATGTTACCTGCATTACATAAAACAGAGTAATCAGGTGAGAGTCCTAGTATCTGGTGTTTACATAAATAGGCCATTGGTTAGTGTTCTTTTCTTTTTCCTGATTTAAAATTATTTTGTTGGGCTGATGCTAAACATCTGCCTCTTTCTTTGCCCTCTTCCCTCTACCAGCTCCTGAGATGGTTTTATTTCATGGGTGAATTAAATGGTTTGGGGAGCTAAGGAACACAATTTGTAATGGCCTTTAGGGGCTTTCAGAAGGATTGAAGTAGAGTATTTAGTTATTAGTGTCTCCATATTTCTTTCCCTTGATCTACCTGTCCCCACATGTTGTCAGATCTTCACAGTTAAGATCTGAGGTAATAATGGTGAAAGCTGCAACATGTGACCCCTATTTAGGCCCAGCACCATCACGTTTCTGGACTGAATCTAAGCCTAATTGAAAAAGCAAGTAGATATCTCTGGTAAAAGAAAACATGGCTGTCCCAGGCTAAAGCTTATGCTTTAAGTTCAGTTTAACACAGCAGAATGTGCTCTGGCATCTTTGTTTGGTTTCCATTTTAAATATAAGATTAAAGACACATTTCCTCTGTTGTAGGTTTTCAGGATGATTAACAACCAAAAAAAGAACTCTACAACACTCCAAGTTCTGGCCCTTGTCATGCCAGGAAAATAGTCTCTGCTCATCTTAATATCATCTCTGCAGGGCTTGCAAGGTTTGTGCAAGGCTGCTTACATACCACCTTATGGGTAGCTTGTGCAGTTGTCACTATTCCTCACTGCACCTGTGATCTCTTCCTATGTATTTCCTATTGCTCTTGAATAGTTCAGGAAATAGAAACAGTTTGCATCCAAGTTCCAAAGGATTAGAGCCAAGTTTTGGGTTGGAGGCCAGTGGAGGTGAAGATGAGAGGATATTCCTTGAGCCCTATTTCTTCACTGCTGCCACAAGCACAAGTAACTCAGAGACATTATATTTGGAACAACAAAATGTCTGGAAACCCTCAGGCAAAACTCAATCTATTTCCATATTCTGAGTTCTTTTTCAGTCATGACTGTTATTTCACACGTATGCCTTTTGGTGAGTGTCCATTTCCAGTTTATAAATTGCAGAGGACCTAGTTGATATTCTTTTTTTAGTCTGAACCACCATGTGATGATTGTCATGTGCACTTCAGAGTATAGTTTATGGGAAAGTTTTGCCCTTGGTAATGGTTTTACCAAAAATAATTTCCCTTATTAACTAACTGTGCAAGTTTAACTGATTCTTTAATGGAATGTCAAGAATAGATACCCAATCTAGAAATCTAAATCCACTTCTTGTTGTCTTTGACAGAGCCCTTTGGGTTTATTTGTGTCTGATGCACTTGTTGTCCTTGCTGCTTACTGAGAAAAGACTCTGCTATGAATCAGGAGCATTTCGAGAACGGGTATTGCAAAATAAAAAATTCTGGAGAACCTCAAATTGAAGAAAGAGGATCTGATAGCAGGCAGACTGAGCTCTGGATGGCTCCTTTTGAAGACCTCATCTATCAACTAGGAATTGGCACAGGCAGCCCTTGGATAACAGTGGAATTATAAGCACACTCTTCTCGCAGCGGTGGCACAATTGTTTTGAAACTAGGCAGATCTTCTGTGTTTACTATTTGGCAGGTTCTGTATTTTTGGCTGGCAGCCATGCTGAAATGTGTTTAGTTTTAATTGACAGCCATGGTCAACACTGCAGATCCCAGGTAGGTACTGCTAATCCTGACAAGGCAAGGCAGAAACAGACAGCAGCAGGCTTGTATTCCAGCTGGCCAGAGACTTGGTCTCCAGGAAAGCAAAGGCACTTTACCTCTAGACAATTCACTCTCAGGAACTCAACCTCCAGTCTCATACTCCACCTCAGCACCTCTTTGTAAGCAGCCCACAGATGCAGGAGCTGTAAGCTGATGCAAGTAAAATGTTGTTGTGATCAGCTTTGATGCAGTGAGAAGCCTGGTACTAGTAACCTTGCATGAGAGATCTGATTAGTGCAGAGAGATATCAAGAGTTGTATTTTCTTGGATTTGAGACTTGAAAGCAAGAACACAGACCTGTAGTTCAAAATACAAGAGACATTCCAAAAGTGCATATGGTTAGATTTATGTAACCCACAGTTTGTAATGGTTTAGATTTAAACTCCTAGTCCTTGTGAAAGAGTTTCAGCCTTGCTCTTGAGAGAGTAAAATAGTAACACAGAACATTTACAGAAGTAAAAAAAAAAAAAAAAAAAAAAAAAGGCATATCCACAGACTTATGATGGCTTAGTTATGACATCTAATTAGGGACAGAAGTTATTTCTGTGAAGCACAGAAACATTAGTTTCAGTTGGCATAAAATTTCACAGAATAATACTTGTGACTATCTCTCAGTCTATCTGTCTCTCTGTCTATCAGTCATTTTCATAGCCTTTATTATTAGTGATGTTATTATTATTAGTGTGTTATTGTCTTCCTTATAAGATAATTTCTCAAGGAATTGTTTAACTTCCCCTTTAAGTGCTTTACATTTCAAGTAGCTGCTTAACAGAGCTCCATGGTAAGGGGACTTGTATTTATAGAGAAAAGGTTGCTCCTATCAACATTTAGGTCTCATCCCTATGAACAGCTTACGCTTCTGACAAAGAAAAAGAAACAGCATCAGGTTAGATACTACCAAAGAGGACACTGAAGGTAAAGATTTACTGTGCCAAAGAGAGCAAAAGAAATCTGACATGTCACCTGAGAATAAATTGGACAGTTGTTACATCCCTGTGTTGTGGGATGCCCCCAGTGAGAAAGTAACTCAGGCCCTGACATGGTGACAGTTTCAGGACATGACTTCAGTGAAGCAAGGTATTCCCCAGCCTCCAGATACAATTACTGGTAGTATCACTGCAGAGACACAACTTCAGAAGAGCACAGCATTTATGAATTTGGTTTATTTCTGAGCACTATTATTTTTAATCTGGGAGAAGTTAAAGAATATCCCCCAGCTGCTCATTTTTAATGGGGCTGCAAGATCGAGGTGGAGACCTGGCTGTTCCAAACTTTCCAAAAGGCATTTCCAATAGTAGAGTAGCCCTAGTTTCTCCTTCAACAGGTCTTTAAACTGTGTAGTACTCATTCATCAGCCTCAGACTTTGATTTGGCACTGCTATGTCGTGCAGATGTAGCAATCACATTTGCAAGCCTGGAACTAATTAAAAATGGAATATTTTAGATCAGTCATGGTGAGTGTGGCCAGATTTACAGGGAGAATACAAGGGAGCTTAAGGAGCAGAGTGACCTAGCCTTTTAAAAATGTTCTTCCTTCAACACTGGTATATTACCTACAGGCCAATTGGGTTGGTGCTTTATGCCACTGTCTTTGTGCAACCTCAGGCTGGTTGAAGTGGAGCTTTAAGAGGACACAGGCATTCCCTGGCTTGTTACAATCCAGATGCATGGAGAATCATCTTTAAAATCTTCCTGGCAAGATGTTGGATTTTTTAAATTCTCCTTTTTAAGAAGGTGTGGTTGCTGAGCCTGTCCATCAGTTTAATGGGAGACAATGAATTAAGGGCAGTGGGGAATAGAGAAATCAGGAGATCAGAACAAAATCAGGTGAGGAGAGGGGTTCCAGCCCTGTAGCAACCATATGTCTGATAGCTGCACAGGATGGGGCAGGGCCATCACAGGTAATACTGTTACCTAAAACCTTTGCATGAACCTCTCCAATCCTATGAACTCAGTTTGTGAGTGACTGCAGAGGGACTCACCTGCAGACAGCGCTGCAGGGTGTCTGGGGAGGAAAGATTATCCACAGAGCCATTATATGGTGGCTTACCATCATTTTCTCCTTGCTCTGCTCAACATTTTCTAGGCTTTGCTGCTCCTGGCTGTCAGCTCTGCACCTGCTCCATGCTGAGTCAAGCTTAGAAGCAGAGAAAAAAGACTTCTGATCTCCCCTGTAGCATAGTCAGGGCTCATTATGGATTTTTTTTTTTTTTTTTTTTTTTTTTTCCTTTTGCATCTCACCAACAGCTCGCTCTAGCTGTGACTGGCAACTGGTGTGCCATGACACCAGTCACACACCAATTACACCACTCATCACGGTCTGGTGGGGCCATCAGGTTCCTGTCACCACTGCTCTGCATCACCTGGTTGTCTCCTGAGCAGCACCTGGCTGTGAGTGCCTTGAGTCGGGATTTCTTCACGGTGTGCAGACTCTCTAATGGGCTGTTTGATTAGATCCTGGGGAGACTGCCTCTCAGCAAACAAATAAATGATCTAGATGGCCTGGATGTTGCTGCTACGGGAGAACAGAAAGCTTACCTGTAAGTTGTCATTCAGATGTGATATTCCTTATGTGATGCTCAGATGGCAAGCCTGTTACTGGTTTGTATATAGGAAGGTGACTGGTCCTCAAAAAAAGTTTGTGATTTGCAAACTCCAAGATAAACAGGCAATCATACAGTGATTTTTAATTTTTTTTTTTTTTTTTACTTTCTATTCCAATAGATCTTTAAGATTAATTTGTTGACAGCTGGTAAAGTGTTGAATGCAGGTGGAGGGACCACAGTGGGGAGGTGGTTGGGGAAGTGTCTCCAGACATTTGCACCCAGCTTTTCACTCCAAGGGAGGCACTGTCACCAAAAGGCCTCGTGACATGCTGCTGAGGCTACTCAGTAAATGCTTCAGCCCACCTTAAAGTAAAATAAATAACCAATTAACTTTTCTTAAACATGGTGTGGCTTGCAGGGTTCTTTTCAGCGTGGCTTATATTACCATTAAAATGATTTAACTGGAACCTCTGCTCAGCAGCATTGTAGGTGACATGTTCCCTAGCTGCTGTGTATCCAAACAGATTGTTGCAAAGCCATGAATAAACATTTTGTAAGTCTAGCTCTGAAGCAATTTACATCAAGCAGCATTTATTTCATGAGTGCCAACTAGTTGTTGTGTATTCCTGACAAAGCGGGCAATGTTTTCTATCAAATCTAGTGGGTGTAAAAAGAATACCTATTAATAATGTGGCAGGAACCTGACTCATTGCAGTATTTATGGCTCATGCATATGAAAGTGTCATAGATAGTTTGCTTATAAAGGGCACATGAGTTCTGTGGTTAATGTTTGAAGTAAGAGAACAAGAATAATTTTAAACATTTTTCTCAGAGGCATACCTACCCACACACGTTCATTCCTTTTGTAGTATGAGGATTGATGCTTTTCTCAGAATATTCTGAATGCAGAGCTTGTGAAAGCTGTTCCATCCATTGATTTCAAGAGGTTTAGTGCTAGGTCAATGCAATATAGTAAAGAATTAGACTAAAGCTTTAAAAATCTAGCAATTTTCCAGGGCCCTTAAATTTTTCTTGCATGTTACTGTGGTGAAATCTCAAGTTCATCCATTGATTCCAGCGATGAGTTTAAACTGTGCTGAAATGGAGCAGAATCAGGGCTTGGCTGGCGAGGCAGTCATTAGGCGGTGAGTTGTGTGCTAAGTACCTTCAAACTGAACCTCATCCAAATCCCGAGTCTGCAGAATGGAGATGGAAATTTCATGAAGCGGGGCTTCAGTCTAAGTATTCTTGCTCCTTTTTACTTTCACGCAAATTAGGAGAGTTCTAAAAACAGCTTCTAACACTCGTTTCTACTGGCAGGGGTGCTATTGATCATGTCCAGAAAGAGGAATGGAAAGACACGACAGAGTTGGCAACGATCCTGAGTCATGGAGTTTGGATCTAAACCCTGATCCAAACTTTGCTGAAGAACTGAAGGGTTTTTTGCACCTAGAGGTTTGATTTAATCTATTGTACATGCATGGAAAACCCATAGCTCTGAAATGCAGTGTTTTCTGTATGGGTGAGGTCTATTGGATCTGGTGTTCGGGGGTGATCAGCCTGGGTAGGAAACTCTTAACCTGAGAAGAGAGTGGCCTAAGCAGCATCAGTAGCATGTGCAAGAGAGGGAGGGTTCTCCAGCCATGAGAACCAGGAAGACAGTGAATATTCCCAGCGTTCCAAATCATGGCTCAGCTTGAACATCTCATCTAGCTTTTTTTCCAGAACAGTCTTTTTTTTTTAATTTTTTTTTATTTATTTGGTCAGCTGGAGAAGGTATAGTACTTAAAACCTGGATCACAAGTTATCTTATGAATAGGCTGGAAAGTTTAGTCAGCATGAAGATTTTGGTCACATTGTGATTAATAATTCCCTCATTTCTGCAATAGATTTTTCTTCTTAATGAGTTGCAACTGATTTAACTCGTTAAGCTCATTGTTTTCAGAGAAATGTTTGCACCTGGAAGTGCATTTATTATAATTTACTATTTGTTGGTTTTAGTTTTAAGTTCTTCTGTCTCTCCAGTCAAGAAACAGAAATATCAGCATGCAATTAAGCCAACCAGTATAATCATTGTTATTAAAATCAACTAACATAGTATCATACTGTACAATTTGCAAAAAGACAAACGATTGGCAATTGCTTGTCCAAACTGTATGGAAAATACATTCCAGTAATGAGTGGCTTAGCAGAAAAGACCACAAATAAAATCAATATTATTATAAATATTATTTGCCACAAGTAATTGGAAAAGCTCCATTTTAACTCAAAACAATTGTTTTAAATTATATGCTGACATATTCTGGAAATAATTATGATAGACTATTTTTAAATTAGTAGTACACAAAGGAGTTTCTTCTTCGTGTCCTTTTTTACATCAACAGTTTCTGGGTTTTGGTGGGCTAAAATAGACTTGGAGGAAGATTTGTGTGTGTGTGTGTTGTGTGTGTGTGTGTGTGTGTAGCCACTTCTTTATTTTCTGCTTTGGACCGCAGAATTGCATGCTTTGGGAAACAGGTGGTTTCCAGCATTTGAAGAGATCTGCATGTTAAATGAGTTATGTTTTGTATTGCAGGGAAGTATTGCTACATGTATTTTTATGACATTCCGTTCAGGCATCTTTCTGGGTTCATTTCCAAAATGCTATGAAAAAGTGATTTGCTTTCGGAAAGGAATTGCTCAGATAAAAATAATAAATATGTTCAAGCTAATGTGGAAACTAAATATGTCAGAGGTGATGTGGAAAACGTTGGAGCAGACTGATCTTAAAGGATAAATGATCCCAAGAAGGAGACGGACGAAGCTGTTGCAGACAGTCCAACCTTTACCGGAGTCACAACAGTTTGGAAACCCTCAGATGAAAACCCCCTGCTTCCCGTGGAGAGTTCAGGAGAACCTAGGGACTTTCTGCTGGCTTGAGTGAATGAGTCGGTTGCTGCCTGGCCAATGTATCCTCACAGTACCCCTTTCTGGGCAAAGAATCCAGACATCAGTGGTGCCCCAAGCCCTGCACCCCATTATGGGATGTCCAAGTGTCCCACAGAGGCTAATGCAAGCTGGGAATGCCATGTACTTATAATTTCAGTGGCAAACACACACTCATGTCCAGCATGAATGTTTTTTATTATCTTCTTTACAGGCTTTAGCAGGATTGGACACATCTGTAGGGACTGAAGTTTCCTTACTGTCATCCCAGGAAGCCTCCATTGAAAGGAAAATCAAGAGCTGCTGATTGTCCTGGAGGATGCCTGCCCTGTCCCCATCAGCATACAGTGCCTATACTGCAGGGGTTCCATCATAACTCGATGCACTGTCATATGTGTATGCTGTTTTCCTGGTTTTACTACCAAATACCACATTGGCTAAAGGTTGACAGACAGCTCTGATGGGTGTCATCTCTGCTTTTGAGAGCATTCATCTTACCAGATCTCTCAGATCATTCTCCGGTTTGGCTACCAGAATGAAAATTAAACGTCCTACCCACCAGGAAAACTAATTTGCAGACACGTTTTTAACCCCAGAGCAATCTTTTACCTGCAAACTTAATTGTGTTCCTTTAAGAAGATGTAATTAAGTATCTTCATGGCAGACCATCAGTTTTTACAAAGCATCTCTAGAGCAGATAGACATCATTACTAATACAATTCTTGGAGGAAAATAAATTGGTTGTCATTGGGACATCATCAATATAATGAACATCTGACATGTAGACTGTTTGTTTTGGATGAAGCAGACATTGATGAGGGGGGAAAAATTGTTAATAAGAACAGCAGACAGGATGTTGCAGACTGTATCTGTCTCATGAAATGTTATTTGCTGCCAACACATCACAGGAAAGAAAGTCTGTTCTACCTGGGAATAGATGAGAAAAATAAAGTCAAGAGTCACTTTTAGGTATGTCCTGAGAAGCATTGCTGACTCTCTGACTTTTTTTTTTTTTATTTAATCTCAGTAGCTACTTTCATTTCAAACAGGAAATTGGTATTTTGCCTGTCTTCTATTTCCATTTACCACTACAGCAAAATTGAACCTTTGATTTTAAGAGCTACACCATCTCCAAGAGAAATCAGTAGCTAATGTTGTCATTCAGGCAAATACAAAGCAGAGCTGGTTCAAGTTTTGCAAAGCTGACAGGGAACTTTTGACGTGCAGAAATGAATACCCAAATGCCCTTGGCTCCCTTGGGGATTTCCGGCAGCATCTGCAGGATGCGGGGGAAAAATTCCAGGGTTGAAAGCAGCTGAAAATGTTCCACGATAGTGTCCCAGCTCAGCACTTTTTAGTCTCACTCGTCTTACGTGGATTTAAGCATGTGTTTGTTGTTAAGGGTAGATGTTAAATTCAACAGAAACCCACTGCTTTTCCAGGCAGGACCATAGTTCCTTTTCTGATTTGTGAGTTTTTTGGGAAGTGAACCTAGATGCTTTCAGGTCTTTTCTTCCAGTATTAGTCAACAAGCTGGGACTACGTACAATCTTTAATTCAACTTTTTCCTATTAATTTTATATATATATATAATTCCCTTTCCCAGTTTTAGATGACTAAAACACACTGAAGTAGCAAATTCTCACTTTGTTTACTTGGAAGAGTTTTGAATGAACTGTTACTCATGTCAAAGGGATTAGAGAAGCAATTTATCAACGTACTCGCACAGATCCTCACTTGTCAGGATATGTGTGAGTTAAAACCCCACAAGTCAGAGCAAACTTCAAGAAGCAATGCCATGAGAGAGTATCCTTATGCAACCAGAGCAGCTTGGAGAACCATGTGCACCCCGAGCTGATCAGGAGGTATAAATAATCCCCATGAAAAGCATTTGGCCAGAGAAAGCACAGTAGACAGCGTCAAAGTCCATGTGGAACCTGGAGGAGATAGCCAGATTGAAAGTCCAGATAAACATCCTACTGCTTAGATACTAACGTAAATGCTCTCCAAACCTATCCAAGCCACCCAGGCTCAGCTCATTAACCTAGCAGTATGATGAGAAATGGTTTTCTCACTGGGTTTCTGATGCTTCCTGTTGTTTGACAGGCAGGAAATGCCATCAGAAAGAGCCTTTCTTGATGGAGTTCATAATTTTTGGGACAAGAGGGAATCAGGAAGTGCAGAGGCAGCATGAAAATGAAAACCAGTGTGCTGTTTTTGGGTGGTGGGGGAGAAGGGATATCAAGAAGGAAAGATAATCAAGTGTTCTAACACCACAGAAGTTGGCTAGTTTTGAGAGGTATCGGCACATGTGTGAATGGGATGCTGTGCCAGGCAGTAGTGGGATGTGCTTCTGGATGAGCAACTTGGCCCACTCATTGGTCCAGCCCAGGTAATAACATTTCCCTCTGATTGGGGAATGCAGCTGGATGAGAAACTTTGTTGAAAAGAGAAGCTGCAAATGCAGCTCAGAAAAGGCTTTGCAGCTCTGAAAAGAATTTTCTGTGTGATTCTAAATCAGTAATGTTAATCTTGATGCTGTTGTCACTTTGCAGCGTACCTGGCAAATTTAAAAGGTTCATTATCTATTGTTTCTTTAGTATTATTTATTGGTCATTTTGCAGGGCTGTAATTAAACACTGGACTGTCTGCTAACCTGTCTGACATCACCTTATTGCTCCAGTGTGACAAGACAGCAGCATTCACCTCTGATGATGGATTCAGCAGTGTCCAGCCGTGCTCTTTTACTACAGCATAAGCAAATGGAGGATTCTTTGTGTGAAAGTCTGAAGCTGTGTACACGTGTGCATGAGCTCCACAAAAGCAAACAACTTGCCTTTATAAATCCAAATTCCAAGGAAGAAACCAGCTCAGCAGCTGCAAAAGGTGTCTCTGTGTTTCATTGTTGATAAGAGTACAACCCCTAGTGACTCAAACCTCAGGATGTGGTGGGAAACTGAGAAGAGAAGAAAAGAAAGATAGAGAGTGGGAGAGAAAGGGGAAAAAAAAAAACCCTTCTCAAGATGAGGAATTCAGACTTGCCAGATTTCTTTGGCGCAGACATCACTGTCATGAGCCTTGCAGACATTTAATGTTTGATTCTTTGCTTTCTTTTCACTTGGCACTTAGAATGAAGTGTTTTAAATTGCAAAGCTGACCAGTGAGTGCCATGAACAGCATCTCCTTCATATGATACAGGTTGACAGTGCAGGCAGGAACCTGCCATCTGAGGGCTGTCACCAATCTGTCATTAACCTGCATCTGCTCATTGTCACATAAACATTGATGATCATTTTCCTCCACTCCAGCTCTTTCTTGAACTCTTCAAGGAAAGCAGAAGGCGGCTGCCTGAAGGAGAGGGACTTGGCATGGAGAAAAAAAAAAAAAAAAGAGAAAATCTAGTATCGAAGCTGAATACTAAAAGCAGGCATCGATTTCCTATCACAGAGGTGAAGTGTTCAAATTTGCTACGCTGCTTTGGCTTGAAAGACATTTACCCAGTCATTGGGAGTAGTGGGTGTGCTGTGTTCAGATGAGATAATGCTTCAGAATTCATTCTGAGGCCCCAGATTTCACTCCACCAGAAGCCATATGGCCGAGGCACAGCTTCTTGTGGAAGCAGCAGGAGTGACTTAAAGCTTGGTGGCCTCAGTGTTTTTCCTGTGTTTCTGTTGTCAGACATTTAGCTATAGATACACTAACTCAGGCATGAGGAAGGAACAAAACTGTCCTGCAGCAGATAGTACCTAACTAGCAGAACATATCTTTTTTCTACTGGACATGTTTCACTTGCAGTGAAAGAGGAATGCAGCTACAATACAAATGAAGTGAGAGCAGAACCATGTAAGGGATGAAGAAAATAAGAAATGGAGTAAACTGTATGAAGCCTGTATGGTCTTGTCTCTAGCATTTACTGATATAAATAGTAGAGGATCTCCTGTTGGGTCTAATCAAACCTGTCAAGTTGACAGATGCTGATTCAGCACTGAGATATAGTGCCTGCTTTCCAGAGGAGGATTTACAAAGGTGAATCTGAGCCTTCACAGCAGGGATTTTCATATTGCTAGTGCTGGGAATCCAGGAACTACTTGGACGAGGTACATGGTAACTAAGAAAAAACAAGTCTATTATTGATAATTTACATTGCTACGCCTCCTTCATCAGGCCATTGCAAAGGACCAGGGGCCCACAATTGGAAATGAATGGTCTTCCAAGAGGAGCTGGGCTTCAAAGGCTGGTTCAGAGCAGGAGGCAAACTGAGCTTCTCTGCATCATCTTTACTGGTGGTGACAGGAGTGGGACACCAAAGTCCCACTCAAAGGAAGGTCTGCCTTTGAGAATAGCAGTTGTATCCAGGTGCTTTTAACCTCCAAAGAGTTTAAATATGTCATGTGAGCTCTGAGTGTCTGGAAAGGGCCAGATACAGTAATAATTGCAGTGGTGCTACAAAGATACCGTGGTAGACACCTGATCTGTGCCATGCATTGTGGTCTTTAGTGGATGATTGTTCATAGTCGTTTGTTTTTAGCAGTGCTAGTAGACAGTTGGACTTGAAGGTCATTTCCAACCTTAATGATTCTATGATTCTATCCCTTTATCTCCACAACTACTAGATCTGATCTCTAATTATGTCCTGAAGATAAATAATACCCCCAAACATTTCTGGATGTCTTTAATTAGAATGAAAGCCAAACAAAACAACCAAAAGAAGACAAAGTGGTTGATAAGAGTCTTGCTACCCACTTGTTAGTAGGTAGGAGTAGAACTGGGTACATTAGTCACGGCAAACATTTGATGACTTTAGGCTTGTTTAACTTTTCTCAGTATCCTGTGAACAGGCTTTATTTTTTGCATATCTTGATATTCTTTAAATTTTTTAATGCATATTTTGTATAAACATATTTCAACACAATGATAGCAAAATAGGTTTTAGGTGAATTCAGGGCTGTTAGTGGTATTTGTGTGACATTCAGGAGGTCTTGTATATCATGTGGTGCTGTCTATGCTTATATGTAGATAGCTGAAAGCAACTTAAAACAGAGGGTGAAAAATCAGAGCTTCTTAAGTGATCACATAGGCACTTGCCTAAATTGTTGCAAGAATGGAGACCATGATCAAGTGTTGTTTTAGTAAAAAAAAAAAAGAGTATGTGTCTTTAATACCTCATATTTTTTTTCCAGATTATGATGAAGTTTTAGTTAACTTTTAATTATATAATGCATGTTCAAAGGTATTTTACCTTTAATCATTTCTTGTTCTGATGATTTTCATAGGAACAAAGTAGCCTCTTTCAGTAATGCAGTTGTCTCTGAGGTGAAGCATTCCTGGTTAATCCCAGCACAGAAGCAAATCAGATCTGTCCCTTAAACAAAGAAGCAAAACCAGGAGAGAAGAATTGGATGGGGAGGAAGAATTTGACTTGGGAGGGAACTATTCAGGTCCTCAAGAAAGCTCTGGGATCAGAGTTCTTATTGCTAGTGAACTGCCTGAACTGCATGAGTGAGCTTTAAGGAGAGCAGTAATGAAAGAATATAACAGCTTACAAGGTACATCAGCCCTGGAAAATAGAAGCATTTTACAAATGGTTTCATCATCTTTAACTGGTGATACCCAACAGTGATGTACAATTACTTCTTGTAGTTGTTTTGTTGTATCAGAAACACAAAGCCTTCACTTCAAACCTGCTTAAAGAGTAAAAGAACGCAACAATTTTTAAATTAACCATTAGCTCAGCAGAAGGATTTTCTCAAGCTGTCTTGAGAGAAGGAAAAAAAAAAAACTTAAAAAAAAAAGTAGCTTCAACTTTTGCCTCAGGGGCTGGAAACCTATTTTTCAGGCTGCTTAACTTTTGTCATTCTCAGTGCATCTGTTCAAATTAGCTTCAGACAGTGAAATAAATAGGAAATATTGCCCAAGGGTCCTTGGTTTTGTCAGAAGGGACTTCAAATAAGGTGGAGGAGAAGTCTGATTCATGAAGATCTGCTAAGTTCTTTTGCTGACGTGAAATCAAAACTGAGTGAGGTTAAGTTCATTCAATTATTACAAACACCCCAGTGTACAAGAAAACTCAGAATGTGATGATACTGGACTAAACATTGAACACAAGATGTGGTGTGAACTTCCCCAGGTTTCAATTCAAAATCTCATCAAAGAAAAAAGAATGCCAAGTAAATTTGGAAAACAGGTTCAGGGGGAAAAAGATTATTTGTTCACAGTATAGAATGGTAAAGCAACCTTGGTATTTGCTGCGACAGATGTACTGACTGTGTCCTGTGGGCCATACATTAAGGTCTTCATGTCTCTTCATGTTCCTATTGATTCTAGAGAGCCAAATGAAGGGAGAGCATGAACACTAACTCATCTTAACCACAGCTCAATAAAGCATCTCTTCTCAGGCAGCACTTTGAGCAATTCTGCCTAATAAACACTGTTCATGACAAAATCCTGGGTACTTGGTTTCTCTTAGTGTACTTCATGGAAGCATCTTTTTTTCCAGACTCTTTTCTGTACCAGTCTCTGCTCTATCCATTTTTCCAAGAGAACCCTTCATCATTGCAATGATGTAAAATATTTGTCTATCAGTGATATAGATATATATATATGTGGCCATGCCAAGATGTAATAGCATCTCCTCATCTTTTACAGTCATGTCCTCATCTTTTAAAGTCTTCCCTCACCCCATGCTGCCCATAGTTTGATTCTTGGGTTTTTGGGAAAGACTCTTGAAATGGCTCTTTTTTGCAGTAGATGAGAAGCACAGGATAGCTCATGCATTAGCCACTCACAGATGGTGATAGTTCTTGCATAGGTGACCTACATATCCCAATCAACCAACCAACCACCTACCTGCCTGAAAATAAGCAAGGCAAAGCAAGACCATTCAGGCTGGCAAATCCCTAGAGCTATTCCTGGCTTTCCTCTCTAGATCTTCAGGCCTCACTGGCAGTGTGGTCCCAAGGCTTCTGATAAAGCAACTTCATTTCTTCCTGTCTTTGTAACAGTTTTGTCTTTCTGGATGTAAGTCAATGACTGCCTGGTAGGGTAAGGGACCCATCTGTGCCACAGATGAGCACACACAATGAATGAACTACTAATTTAATATGGTGGTTAAGGAGAATAATGTCTGATACCAGCTCTTTACAAGAAACAAGTCGACATGGCTCCCTACCCCCAGTTTGCTTCCATTTATACTCCCAGTAGTTTACTTCTTTCACTCAGTCACATCCTTTCCCACATGGTCTCTAATACCTGGTATTGAATTCACATGTTGTTCCCCTGTATCCTCTGTGTGCATGAATTAGACTATTATCAACACAAGGGGCTTATCTCTTCTCCTTTATTGAATTTGCAGTTTGCTAATATATCCATTACCCTTATATCGCACAAAACAATTAACAGACATGTTTGTTCATTTAAGAATCAGCTTATCGTGGTTAAATACTTGTATCTCACAGCACATAGATTTGCACAGCACATGTCTGGTCCAGAGTCCTTATGATCACCTAAAACATCCTTTAGATCAAGCAGGAAAGGCATTACTGTAAGCCACTTAAGAAAATATTTGTCACAAACATATTTTGCTATCACTGATGATTTTTCTCTAAGACTTAAATTGAAAAATGTCTAAAATCAGCATGGAAATACACAGATAACAGAGAATTAATCATATTTTTTGTCTAATTTGCACCTCCAGGAAATGTTGTGAGAAATAAAATGCTCTTCCAGCCTCTGGCATGCGCTATAACTACGACTGACATTTCTAAGTATCATACTAACGATGATGATGATAATAATGATGGCAACTGCTTCCCACCTATATACTGCAGCAAAAGAGCCAACTGCAACAGGATGTACTGTGAGTTAGACTTATTCCTAGATTTATTCCTCTCCTCTTTCAGAGGTAAATAGGTCAATATTCTATTATAGACCAAACATTATTAACTTTATTTCCTCATATAGTTTGATATTCCTGTGAAAAAGCCCCATGAAAATCAAAGTTGACCTCCAGAACAATTACTCATCTCAGGTGTAATTTTTCCAAGGTGTAATTGTTCAAGTTTTCTCAATCCACATTTCCCCCCCCCCCCTTTTTTTTTTTTTTCCACCCAGGGTTCCTCCGTGTGCACTCTCTGCTTTCTCAGCAGAAAGAAAAAGGAAAACAAAGCAGATCCTGATGCTTGTGGTTATTTTCACTGGGGAAAGAAACCCCACAATGTATTTTCCAAAACAAAATAAACATTGATGTTATTATTTTGACAAGGTGCTACTCTGGTAAGGTGTGTCTTTCCTGGCGTTATGTTGGAAGCCATGTAATCCAGTATTTCAGCCCTTTCTTCAGGACAAGAAAACATCAGTCTGCCAGCATGTGAGGGTGTTTTCTGGGTAGAATAAACCTCTTAGTAAGCAGCCACCTATATTAAAGCAGAACTACTATAAATGTCTGGTCCATTTATTTTGATGACTCTAACAGGGAGCATTCACTACTTTATGCCACCTTCTCTGACAGAAGAGAAAGTGCAGGAAAGGAAAGAAATTCTTCTGTCTGTGTCCAAGGTTAAGGCAATCTGTTGGAAAGAATGAAAATGACACAGAGAAATTAGTATCTTGTTTCATGCAGGTCTGAATCATTATCTACATTTTGGATGATTCAGCATCTTTTCAGGCTTTTTTTTTTTTTTTTTTTTTTTTGTCATTACAAGGGGTGTTTCTGTGAAAATGAACCCTCAAGGAGCTGACTTTATTCCTGCTTCTTACACCTTTCTCTGCTGTACCTGAAGCTGTCAGTCTATTTCTCCTCTTGAAGACTCTACAATAAATCATCTGTAGGTACATTGGAGGTCCAGTACTGGAGAAACTCTGGTGTGAAACTGGGCTGAGTAGAGACACATCATTTACTGGGTGTTACATAGCCAGATCACTGCAGAGACTACAGGCTGGGAATAAGGAGCACAATCCGTAAGGAACAGAGCAACTTTTTAGATTAAATGGCTGGACTTTGGGGTAAATGGCCAGGGCAATGAAAAGAAGGGAAACAAATATAATGACAAACAAGAATCCTTTCCAAGGAGCAGCCTTTCTTCTTTCCCCAGCCTGAGTATGGAAATCTATTAATCCCCATTGGATAATAGAGCTGTCAATGCATCACTAAAGGCTAGACCAATCAATGTTTTAACCTTTTGATGTAATCACGAGAATAGGATTTTTAGGATTAAGCATATTAATTGTTCCACTGATATCGAGGGTCAAATGTTTGAAAGCAGTCTCAATTTTTATTTTTTTTTATTCACAATCTACTACAGAGGCAATTAGTTATAAGACAAACTGGAGGCAAGAGGGGAGAGAGAAAAGGAACAGCTGGAGTAGGTAGCAAAAAGAGAGAAGCGGGAGGAAATGAAATGGAAAAATACACATAACCCCATTTGCTGTAGAGGTAACTAGGGGGAAAGTATGAACTTGGGTTCTTTGAGATTGTTCTTGTTGACAGGAACCTGGAATTTTTATTCACCAACATTTATTTCTCCAAAAGTATCAGTTTTTAATTGAAATCTCAGTATTTCATTTAATTTACACCCTAGGGAATCTTCATTCTCTGCCCTTCCCCCAGATGTTTAGGATAAGAGCTCAAATATCTAGCTTTTAGAAAAATGGAAGGTGAACTCCAAATCCATAGCAAATATCACTGATGATATAGAAATTTATAAGATCATGTTTCTGTGCTCTTATGAGGTTGAGTTGTTTTTTTTTCATCCTGCCAATCATTTCCTCTTCAAGATACTCTGAGGAAGGGTAAATAGAGACATCAGATAAGTGGCTAGCAGTGGCTAGAAATGGCTAATGCAAAAATAATGACTGCTCAGACTTGCCTCTTTATGTCCTGTGCTACAGCTCACACTTACAGAGTTAATGATTGTATTGTGGATATTGTTTGTCAAGAGCTGTTGACCAGAGTGCTCTCCACCAAGAGATGTGTAGCAACATTTTCAGGCAAAATCACAGTTCTGGAGCTAAAATGGCAGACTCTTCAAACAGTGGTTTGAAAGCTAAGCACATGGTCAAAGGTATAGGTAAAAAGGCTGAATGGCTGATGAAAGGTATCCCACAAATGAAGGAAATCCTGTCCAGATGAAGAGGTCACTACATGCATGAGCCTTAGGCATTGCAGAGATAATAATCCCCAGGTTCAAGCATTAACAGGAGAATAAAAGACAAATGGAACTATCTGCCATTTGTTTCCAAATAAATGCAAGTTTATTCTGCACAAAGCCTTCACCTGGTCTCAACAGGCAGATCCTAGAGGGTAATTTCAGTGTTCAGGTTGATGTGAGTTTCTGCTTCCCCTCTTCAAGATACAGCATTGGGCTGTTCTGAGACTGGATGGTGTTTCACACTTAATGCTACTACTTTTGGCGAGCAAAACTCTTTGTAACAATTCCATGCAGGTTTATTGTAAACAGATTTCTTTAAGTTAACAGAAAGATCTACGGTGACTTTTGTGGACTGTGAAGGAGATAAGTTTCTACTCCCTTGGTGCATATCTAAGAACAACATGAATGCAAACAGGCTGAAGTTCAATTAGCCAAGATGGAAATGATAAATTGATTAAAGCATTTCGCTGATATCCAGGGAGGGATCCTGACAGAGAATGATTGGACCTGCCCACTTGTGGGTAGGGGAGAAATGGTGATGACTCACATGCCACCAGACTGGAAAGGGTTAAAGAGTACCAGTTAATCTGCAGTCAAGCAGCTGAGAGGCATAATTAGCCAGATTGATTAGGCTATAAAGGCTGTGGCAAGAGAGAGCTTCAGTTTGCCTGGAGGAGGGAGTCTGTAGGCTGTTGTACCTGGAAGAAGGCTTGGAGGATTGGTGGCCTGGGACTCAGCTTTTCTGCTCCATTCCAAGGGCAGCTGCTCTTGGGACAGAGCTGAGAATGGCTTTTCTTTTAAGAGTGAGTAACTATGAGTCTTAAATATTCTGGTTATCTTCTTTAAATATGCCAGAACTGCTTTTAGTCCTTGAGCTGAGTCCTGGTCTGTGATTATTTGGCTGTTTGAGATTTCCCAGGTTGGTATTTCATATGCTGGGGAAACAACTGGTGCTCCAGCTGGTCCCAACTCATTCTCCTTCCTTGGCAATGTTGTGATGAGAGAAATAGCAACAGCTCTTCAACTGCCTGGTCTTTTTGTGAGCCTCCATGTGCTGAACTCGAGCTGTTGGGATTTTTGGTGTATGCATCTAAATGTAAACATCTGAAAGCTGTGGAAGCAGTATTGTGGAGTGTGTGTGTGGGGTGGTGAGTCTGGGGCTCTTGAACTGTTTGGTGCTCTGCTGAGGAACTAGCCTGGTAATTTTCTGATCATTGCTAAGACCTGAGGGTCTGCTCTCCCTCTGGAGCAGTGGTGGCAATGAAGGAGGGCTGGAGTACAGATAGAGGTCCTCTCTTCACTTTTCCAGTGCTTGTCAGTAAAGTGCTGGGGAGGGGAAAAAAAAAGAAAAAAACCACCCCAAAACCAAGAAACTGTTTTCTGTAGTCTATTGCAGAAGAACAGCTCCATGCATCTGTTCTGTGGTGATAAGGAGAATTTAGTATACAAACACATTTTGGTTTCTGACTTCCCAAAACATCTAAAAAGCAGGCAAAGAAATAACTGAAAAAAAGAAACACACAGAAACCCTTATAAAGCTCTAGGCTTGTGGCCTGTTTTGCTGTTTCCCTGCCTCCTAAAGCCCATCACACCTTCAAACATTCCTGGCTGAGGTAGATAGAGACATTAAAAAAAAAAAAAAAAATCCCAAAACATAAATGTCTAATTTGGATTCACAGAGCCTAATCCTATCCTAAACAAACAATGCTGCCTGGAATTGCTTGCCAGACAGTTGGCATATCTTGCAGATTAGCTCATACTAACAATAATGGATTTCAAGAAGAAGAGACTGAACTTGGCCTTCGCTCCCCAGCTGGAATGCTAGCATGGGGACATGTGCCCCATTTGAGCCATGCATGGCCCCCAGTATCTGACCTTAGTTGGAGTGGAAGGATTTGCAGATAGCAGGTTGCTCGACCCCAAGACTGAACCTTGTGTGGAGATAGGCTGCCAACTGAGCTGGGAGAATAATTCCACTACAAATTGCTGCAAGTGTTAAAGCTCCAGGGAGCAAGTTTAATAGTTCCCTTCAACTCCTGCATTGGTTCGTCAGACTCTGGTTTATGGGCACAGCTGGATGATGGTGAGAGAAGGCAGGAAGGGGAGGCTACACTGCACTTAAAATTGTGGAAAAATCCGTTTGCACTTGGTCAGGCTTTTCTTTGTGTTGCTTCATCCCTGTAAATTTAGATGCATGGGGGAGAGGTGCAGGATATGGAGTGAGGAGCTTTAATCCAGCTTGCCCAGATCAGGAATGTGGGAACCAGCACCAGCCAGGCCTTACACGCTTTATGAACAAGGAAACAAGGTCTCAGCTGCTTGGCCTGGATTTTGAGTGGCCACATGTAAACACCAGCGAGCTTAGCTCTCTGGGCAAAGAAAAAAATAGTTATGACTTCAAGCTTATATTTACCTCAGATTTCAAATGGTGGGAGAGGGAGGGTGTATAAATGCCAACTCAGCAAAATAAATGGTTCACACAGAAAAAACAATGTCAGGAGTGAAACCTGACTCACTGAGAACCTCTTGTGTATTGAGTACATGTGCAGTAGTGACAGAAGAATATCCATGCTGCCTCCATCATAATACGATCAAAATGCTACTTATTCAAGTGTTTAGAGATCAAAATGCCAAGGGGAAAGTAACAAAAATACCTCTCTAAAGATGTAAGTGGAAGCTGGAGTTTCAAATATTGGTCTGGGGAGTGTGCAAGGAGAACAGTAGTGGTGCTTGCTGGAAGCACAGCTCAGCACATGTGCTGTATACCTGCAAGAGAGATCTGGCTCCAGAGCAGTGCTGCAGAGCTGGGGAGTGCTGGCATCTCCTCGAGGGAGAATCTGGTGGAGTTGCCATCCCAAATAGATCTGTGGGAAGGAAGCACCTTAAGATCATCTGTTTCTGTTAGCTTATGTGGAAATGCTTAATCTCACCTGGCAAGCCTTGCCAAGCTTCACTTAGGAAATATACACTTTCTTGAGGTTGCTGGTATTTGTTTCCATTCTTCTACCTATTCCCATCCCCAATGGCAGGAATCACACTCTACATCTCAAAGCTGGTGAGCAGGAGCTGCTGATGCTCTTGCCAGTATTTGCTTCTCTTGCCTCCATCCCAAAGCTTGTGTGTTTGTCCTCTTTCACTAAGGAAAAAACAGTGTAGTCTGTAATGCCCTCAGAAAGGCTAGTGGTGCTGGAGTGAGCTTTGCCCCTTACTTTTCTCAGTTCTTAGCAAGGGTAAAACTTTATTCTTTGGCTTCTGAGCAATGTAATTTTTCAGGTTCAAATCCTTTTGTAGCTCTGATGCTGTTGACTATTAAAACTTCTCAGAAACTGGAAAACTCAGGATAAGGGGAAATATTAGATATATGTTTGCAAAAATAAAATGCCAAACCACCAAACAAAACACCCCCAACTGTATACAGCTGCACCAAATAGAGACAAGAATGTTGTTCAGGTGGCAAAAATACTTTCTGCTTATTTATCTAATACCTCTTCAGACCATTTCTAGACACCCAAGGCTGTGCAAGTTTTCACTTGCTCCTAAGCTTGGCCACACTTTCTGCTTGCCAGCCCTTGCTCCTGTGCCAGGGTTTGGTGGATGCTCCCAAGTCAGTGGTGTTGACCTGCCCACACAGGCTGGGCGTGTGGGAACAGAGCAGACCCACCTGCAAATCAATGTAGCCAGATATGCCTGTGGGTGTGTGAAAGCCACAGGTGACTAAAGAGTGACAGAAAGCAAAGCCAGCATGTTACCTCGTGACTGTCACAGCTGTACTGACATCTGCAGAGGTGGAAGAGCTCGTGTCCCTGGTAGCTGGGTTTCTCCATCCTGAAGGGTGTGGAGAGCTTGAGGCATTAGCGTTTTATCTCTATGCAGAGCAGTGAGCACAAGGTGCTTCTCCATCTCCCGGCATCTCTTCCCGCCCCGGGGAGCGGGCGGGAGCTGCTGGGCTCGTCTCGGTGCTGGGAATCCAGTGCCCTCTAAAGGAGACGCTGCATAGGAACAGAGGCTTGGGGAGCTCTGCAAGGAAAACTTGCCCGTTACAGTCTGAAATTGTTGGGAATGCTCTCGGAGAAATCTGGAATCTGTCTAAAAGTATTAATTAAAATTGCAAATAATTTGAGAGCTTTTCAGAGCCTCCTGTGTGCTAATATGCTTTAGAATCATAGGATCATAGAATGGTTGGGGTTGGAAGGGTCCTTTCAAGTTGATGTAGTTCAACACCCCCTGCAGTGGCATAGGTTGCTCAGAGACCTATCCAATCTCACCTGGAATGTTTCCATGGATGGGGCATCTCCCACATCTCTGGGAAACCTGTGCCAGTATTTCACCACTTCGTTAAAAAAAAAAAAAAGAAATTCCTCTTTATATCTAATCTAAATCTGCCCTCTTTTAGTTTAAAACCACTATGCCTTGTCCTGTCACAGCAGACCCTGCTGAAAAGATTGTCTCCATTTTACTATAGGCCCCCTTTAATTACTGGAAGGCTGCAATAAGTGTTCCCTTCTCTTCTCCAGGCTGAACAGCCCCAACTCTCTCAGCCTTACTTCACAGCAAAGGGGTCCCAGCCCTCTGGTCATTTTTGTGGCTTCCTCTGGACGTGCTCCAACTTGTGCTGAGGACTCCAAAGACGGACACAGTACTCCAGGTGGGTTCTCAGCGGGTCAGGAGTTTCAGGCCCAGGATGCAGGCAGTAAATGAGGAACAGGGTGTCTGCCTGGGGAGTAATCTTGCCAAAAAGAAGCAAGAGGGGATTTTCTCTCTGTGCAGTAAAGGAGGAGGCACCTCCATCATTCAAGTGTGCATGGGGTGATCCAGAGCTCAAAGCAGCTTCTGGGCCTTTGTCTTTCTGCAGGCTATTCCAGGTGAGAAGACATCTGTGCAAGGAGCATTTAGAGCTGTGTTAGCAATGCTTATCCAAGACACCCTTGTTTTGCACAGTCTGATTTTTGCCGTTTTGACTGATTTGCTGTTGAACACCCTCCTAAGGTAAATGGAGCAAATCCAAGTGAACATTCCTGACAAATTAATGAGCAAACACATTAGCAGCTCTGAAAATGAAATGCCTACACATCACATGAATTCATTTCACAGTGTTTATATATTTATGGAAATGTCTTTGAATTATACTCCCAGGTCTAGCAGAGATGATTTCTTCTTCCATTATAAAGCAGGTTATGTGGTGATAACTTTTAGACCCCTGTGAGCTACTGGAGCATGTAATTATCTTGTTCCACTTATTAATGATGAAAGTTCTATGCAAGTCCCAAGGTAGCTCTTTGTACTATCCTTAGTAGTTTAAAGGGGCTGTATAAATTTGGTTTAAAATTTAGTTGTTGACTTTGAATAATTGTTAAATATGGAATATAAATGTTTTGGGGAATTTAAGACTCTTTAAAGTTATAAATGTGGTACTGCAAATCTAAACTTAGCATTGTGGTGCTAACATCTGAAATTGAGAAAGTGGACTGTAAGCAAAAGAAGCTGACCCGGCTTTTCTCTGAAATGCATATTGCAAACAAACTTTGAGATAATACAAATTATCTCAAAGGACTCAGGCTTTTAATTTTGAAGTAATATTATTGGTAATGGGAGATATGTTAAAAATTAGTTTCATCTTGACATCCTTGGAAGGTTGCTAATTTATATACTTCTGGGCTAGAGATCTGCAAACCTCTGTACCCCTACCTTCCTAAAATGGCATCACTCATTTTATGATGTCTCCTAGCTATAATCCTGCTTCTCCAGTCTGCCATAATACTGCTAATTAGTTCTGTATGTAAATAAACTATTGTTGACAGGACACTTTCAGCAATTCACTTATGAGTCATGGAGAGAGAGAGAGGGGTTTTAAAAATGATTTATCCATAAACAGAGATTCCATATGTCCTAATCTGGCGTGGATTTCTCTCCTCTTTATAGTAAGGAATGTGTATATCTCTGTATAGCAGGGCTATAATGTGACAATTTGTCTCAAGGTGAAACCAGGATTTATGGTACTTACTGGAGACCACAGAGGTAAAATGAAGAGCAGGCTGCATTTAATCATCTGAATTTTCGAGTATTTCTTTTGCTTGGGTAAATATGTCCTTGTTCCTTTTCGGAAACAAGTTCAGTTGCAGGGTTGGTTCCTGCAAAGTTATCTGGAAATGCTGCAGGCATATTGTAGTGAAGTGCACACGGTGGGGGAGAGAGAGGCAGCATGGGTAGAGGACACTTCTGCAGGAAAAGGTTTGGGCCCAAAACTTTCTAGCCCAGTGTGCTTCTGGCAAGGCTGTTGCTATTAAAACATCCTTAAACAAAATGCACTTATCAGGTGTCCAATGCACGTTTCTGGAAATCACAGCATGTTGCACTAATTCCATATAAATGCCATAGGAAACTCAGGCAGGGGAGAAAGAGCAACAGTGAATGATTAAATGTTACTTCTGCAGGGCCTGATCCTGTGGTCTTTAGTGATATGATTCTATTCCAATCTCAAGAGGAGTTGTAAGAGGCAAATGTAACCTCTGCAGGGTTTGGAAACTTCTCTGGGAAGGAAGCTTTGGTTGAAGTATCTTCTATCTGGGTCTTTTACTTTTGCCCCTCTAGTGTAGACTGTAGTTTATATCCTCCTGGTGATGCCGTTTGTTATCCCTGTCTCTTCCTTTTGCCTCTTGCTCTTCATTTTTATTTTTTTGTTTATAGCACAGGCTCACTCACATTACTACAAGTAATTTCTGTAACTTGCTGATTCTACTCTTCTTTTAAATCAAAACTAGGGTTCTCATAACCATAAGATTTCAGGAGATGGAGCTTTGCATAAAACAACCAGAAACCATGGTGTTGTTGATGCCTAGAAAATAGCAGCATGGATTACCTGAACACACAGAAAAGGCAGATTAAAAACCCATGTGCCAGTGGCAGGTGGTGTTTGTGTCTTCATAATTTGAACAAGACAATGCTGCACATGTGAACCATAAAATGGGATGACATAAAGTGCTCCTGGCAGTGAGTTGTCATGACAGAACAAAAGAAGGAAAAAAAAAAAAACCACAAACAAAAACCAACCAAACAAACAAAAAAACCCAAAAACCCCACCACCACCTCCCCCCCAAAAAAACCCACAAAAAAACCCCCACAAAACCCAAAATAAACCAACCAACCAAAAACCATACACACACACACACAAAAATCCCAAAACAAACAACCAAAAAAACACCCCTGAATTTTGTGTATGTGGGGGCAAAGCTGGCACCTGTGGAGAAAAAGGTTGGCCACTTATTTATGGCAAAGAAGTGAGCCTTCCTGCCAGTGGAATTGAAGCACATTTTCTTTCTTCAGAAAAAAAGAAAGCTCTCTAGGGGAGGCAGCAGTTTAATCTGGATGGTTTGTTACAGCCTTTGGGCTGCGAGTCATGGTGAGGCTGCCAACGAAGTGCCAGTGTGGAGGAGATTTGTCTGCTGCAGACTCATGTCTGTTGAAAATTGGGCCAGGTGCTGGTGCATTGGCAGAGCTGTTTGTAGGAAAAGCAAAGCCAGAAATGCTCTTTCCTTCTCTTGAATTTGCAATGACTTTCCCCCTTCAGGCTGTGTAGGGAGAAGAAACAAAGGCACTCATTTGGCTCACCCACCGGAGGGGGATCCCTGGTCTGGATTTTCTTGCTTTCATCAGGTTTGATTTTTTTTGTGGTGGTTTTTTTTTTTTTTTTTTTTTGGTTTTTTTTGCTTTGTTTTTGGTTTATGATCTGTCTGTGAAGTCCTAAACCTGACAGTTGTCATTTGCTGGTAACACTGACTAGGGCTTATAGGTGAACCTTGCTGGAAGAGCTGTATTTTAGCTGGTCCCAAGAAGCTCCCCTCCAGCTGCTGTTCCTTCCTCTGATTTATGAGACTGACAGCATCCTTTAGCATCCATGCCAATATACAAGGCAAGGATTTACTAATGTGTGCCAGCAATAATATTAATAATATTAAAAAGGAGGGGTTTTCTGGAGTTGGTGTTTCTTATGTCCTGAATACAAAGACTGAATTTCTAAACTGCAAGACTTTCTGCCTTCTCTTCTCTTGATTTCAAGATAGATATGAGCATTTGCTATGAAAAAGGAGGTGACTAGAGAGTATTTTATCTTATTTTGTAAGGAACTAGTGAAACCTCTGAAAAGTACAACCCGAGTCTGAACATAAGGATAGGAAGAATGATTACAGGAGAAGGACCAGGCATTGGATATGTACTTTGATTAGTTTCTGATCTTGGCAAACTTGTGGAAAATCTCCATGCAGGCCCAGTTATATCACTTTTTTGCAAACCTAGCAGTGACTGAGTGCAATTCTGAATCTGAATATAGAACAGATCATAGTAAACTAATAAAGGCTACCCAGAAAGTGGAGATTGATTCAGCTCTGATAGTTCTGTGGCTTGTTCCTGTTGCTAAAACACAATACTGCCTTCAACCTTTGTTTCTCACCTAGACGTTTTTTGGTATAAACACATGGTGATGCTAAAAGTGAAATAAAAGCAGCTATTTGGGAGGCAGAGCAGAAATCTGGGTGTGGAGTGGGGGCTGCATTTGCCCAGTTTTGTTATAACTTTCCTTTTTCCCTTCTGTAAACATTTGATGCTATATAGAATGATCATTAGGTTACATTTTTCATGCGGTTGTCATTAATTGCTGTTGAAAGTTGAAATGATGAGTTGGGTTGCTTGGTTGCTGTGAGGTGAGTAATATGTGTTTACTGAGTGGTGATCTGCTGCCTGCCAGCACACCTTGGCTACCTGTACTTACTGGTTTCAGCCACAGAAAGAGTTTGGGGTTACGTTGCATTTGATCCATTTAAAAACAATGTAAAGGGAGATCATTTCCCATCTCTTTAAACAAATTCCTTAATGAGCAATATGCCCAAAATAGGCTGAGCAAAAAAGTAGCTAACTATTTTGGTCAGACAAGATAACCCCAACCCAGAAGCCAAGTCATTCTCAGGGAGCTGGGATTGCTGTAGAGCCCAATTTCAAGAGTGAAAGTTGAGCTCAGATATATGGCTAAGGGGGTTTCTGGTATCTTTTTTTTTTTTTTCACGGAATCTTGAACATTTCTGAAAACTCAGGTGCCCAAGAAGCCTATTACTCCCAATGGGTAGCTGCTGTATGATCTTGTACTTGAACACTCATGAAGAAGTATCAAGGATTCCCTCTGTACTGGAAGAGCTTCAATTGAGGGATGATGTTTTTAGACCCCAGAAATTCTGAGTCAAAGCAAGACAGAAGCACAGAATATCTTCTGGTCAAGCTAAGGTTTACATTTTTAACTATTTTGATGTAGAGAATATGACTGTATTTGGAAGCATAAGACCAGGGCAGGGCTACAGAGGATTCATTTTTTATTTCCAACCCTCTGCTCAATTTTTCTGCTGTTATAAATTGTGAGAGGAAGGCTGGTGATGTGAAAATCTTGTGATATTCCTTCTGGGAATCTTTCATCCTAGGGTCCAAAATGTGAAATTAACATTTGCCCTGTGCACAGCTCTTCATGTGCATAAACTCTAAACAGAAATGGCAGGATTATGGCCAGAGCTCATTGTTTAAGTTAAAGAATTTTTGCAGAAACACTCTGGATGAATCCTCCCAACATTTTTAGGTTGTATCTCAAAATGTAGGTCACAGGGGAAAATGGAAAAGTTTGATTTGCAGGTGCAGCTGGCAGTTTAGCTCTCAGATTACCTGTATTTGTTAGCAGTTGGTTGTGGTTGCTGCTTATCTTCCCATCCACTGGAACAGGTTTGGAAGCCTAATATCTGTGGTGATGGTTACAGATTCCCCTGGCAGAGTCAGAAGTATGTGGGCATAAAAATTCAGGCTCGTTTATGTGAGTTACTTATTAGAAGTCTCTACTGAAAGGGAATTTTCATTCATGCCTCATGTTGCTCTTTATCTGAAGTTGCTATTGATATGAAGTCTTATTTTTCCTATGATGATGCTCTGCTGCAAGTTTGTTAAATCTTTTAATGGAGAATCTACCCAAGCCTGTGAAGATGCAGTAGCTGTACTAGTGATCCTATAAAGACTGTGTGAAATGTCAGGGTCTGAAGCTGCTGGGGTGTCATTTTTGAGAGAGAAAAGAAAGTAAACTTGTCCAATTGAGGGAATTGGGATTGTTTAGCCTGGGGGGAAAAAAGGATGCTCAGGGAAGACCTTCTTGCTCTCTGCAACTCCCTGAAAGGAGGCTGGAGACAGGTGGGGGTTGGTCTGTTCTCCCCAGTAACAAGCTGAAATGGCCTCAAGTTGCACCAGGGGAGGTTTAGGGTGGACATTAGAAAAAATTTCCTCACAGAAAGGGATGTCAAGCCCTAGAACAGGCTGCCCAGGGAAGTGGTAGAGTCACCATCCCTGGAGGGATTGAAAAGATACATAAATGTGGTGCTGAGGGACATGGTTTAGTGGTGACCTGTGAGTGCTGGGTTAACAGTTGAACTTGATGATATTAAATGACTTTTCCAACCAAAATGATTCTATGAAAAGCAGTGATGACAGTGAACGCTAACATGGGAGTATTTGGGGTAGGCTGTGACAGGGGGGTAGCTGAGATGGGTAACTACATTTAAGGTGAAGTAGCTGTTTATTGAAATCCTATTGTCTCCAAAGGGGCAGTGAGGCTGTACAGTGTTTTAGAACACTGATTTCCCATGGACCTACAAAGAAGTGTTCAGAAAAATGTGGCAATTCAAGGGCTGTTTTGGTGTTTCTTGTTGCTACTGGTACTTTTCATTAGCGTGCAATGCAGAGGTCAACTATCACTGCAATTTTCATTAGGACATTGTCTGGATCCCTTCTAAGCTATGCATGTTGCATTGGTGTACAGGGAGCTCCTAATCTCTTCCAGGGCCAGGAGGAGGGATATCAGATCTCAAGTGGCCAGAGGGACTGGGGGGGGCCAAAAATGGAAGTGTATCAATAACAGTTTGCTTTCAACAGGAAGGTATAAATATGTATCCAAGAAAGCAGATTCCAGTGTTGTTTCTCCCTTGTATGTTCTTTCAGAGCCAAACAATCACTGCTCTTAACAGCTATGAACTCATGGTGTAAGTAAATTGGATCTTGCCTGTCCCCTGCAACCATGGTACTTCAACACTGTAGTTTTGTCTTTGATACTCAGGTTCTGTCCTCCTAGAAGGGACCTTGTAACTACCCTGAGGACTCTGCTGTTGTTAATCTGTCCAGATTTACAAGTGATTGCTGCCAAGCAGCTGCTGCTTTTGACTTGTATCCCTGACAGCATCTTCCCCTGGCTAGGGGAAAGGGGAATAGGATGGAAATTTTCCTTGTGTGTCTAGATTGCAATTTTGATGGAAGGATCACTGAGTGCTTAACAAAGAAGCAGCTTGCCTTATGAGAAGAGCATCCAGGGCAGAGGTTTTATTGATGCTCAGCATTAATAATTCAAGGATAAAGAGCAAATGAGGTTCCAAGAATTTATATGTAAGAGTTTGAGTGTGTGCTTGCAGCTGGGCTGCTCATGTTTAGTGAAGTAATGGGGCCATCTAAGAAAATCTAGTTCACCATGAAACATGCACCATGTGGGTGGCTTTGCAATACTAAGAGAAAGGGAGCTGTGGAAAAAGGGATACAAAATTGGTCTGCAAAAAGGAATTGCATCAAAACAGGTGTGGATAAGTGAAGTAATCCAGAAACTATCTCTTTGGGTTTATTTAGGAGCTTCTGAAGAGCTTGTCTGAACAGAAACTTCAAAGTGGATCAGAAGGTGAGCCTGGCATGATCTAAACATACAGGTATTACTCGAGACCTGTGTTTTGTTCCAGGCTCTGCTACTGGCCTGGCAGGAAGAATTTAGAGAAGATATTTCATCTGTCTTTGATTTTCTGTAAAATCAAAGCATTGATACTAGCTACCATGAAAACATGTGAAGATAAGCTGATGGAAAGTTATTAATTATACTAGTAAAATCACTTCCATGATTGTCTGTGGCAAGCTTCCCAAACTAGACTCTTGAAAGTTTTTTTCAGTAAGTAAAATTCCCTTGTTTCATGCCCCTTTTCCCTCTTGTGTCCAGAACACAGGAGGGATCTCGCTTTCTGTTGCTTCCACTAAATGGGATTAGTCATCTGCCTCCAAAGGTATGTGCCTCAGGTACTGCTCTTGCTGACAACCAAACCAATGGGCCATTACATGAGGTAGATGGAATCCAACATCAAAGGAGAAAGCAATTTGGGTTGGATAGATGCCAGGAGCTTTTTGTGCTTATCCAAATATCCGCATGCACTGATTTTTTTTTCTCATTGCTGTTAGTGCTCCCTTATTGTATGTTGGAAAGATTAAAACCTTTGCTTGTGAGTAAGGTTGCACTACCATTATCTCCAGTGCCTGAATGAAATTGGTGGTGTGGGGTTGCTTGCGATGCTGGAGATCACTTCTCATTTTCAACTGCTGGTGCCTCTGGGGAATGAAAGAATTTTGCATAAAACTATCTACACATGGGATTTGTAGCAGTGCCTCAATATGATCAACTCTTAATCTTTTCCTGCCACACAATCAACAAACAAAATTAAGAATTATCATTGCTATAATGTGGCAGGAAGGGGTTGTGAGGAGATGAGAGTGCAGAGTTCCTGCTGAGTTCTCCTAATGAAGCTATTTCTGCAAAATAGCTTCCAAAGCATCTGTGAAGGTTCATGGAGAGCCTGCCAGAGATGTGGCATTGCAATAGTTTGTGTTGCCCTGGTACAGACCTCAACAGCATGCTCTGTGCTCTTGGCTATGGTTACATAACCAGCATCCCTGTGGAAGTGACATTCACTGTAGAGTAGGACCACCTGCAATTTGAGAGCAATTCCTAAATAGACACTGGGAAAGCTGGAGCTGAATCCAACTCCACTGAAGTGAGGAGAAATATTGATATCCTCTCCAGCATGTGTGAGAAATTAATCCTCAAGACTACTATGGAGCTGAGTGCAGCTGTTTTGCAAATGATAACCTCTTTGGTTTGTACATCGAGCCAGATAGCTCAAAAGAATGGTTTACTTTGTTATTTCTCATATCTTCCTGGGAAAGCAGAGGCAGAAGGAAGTTAACTGGGCTTTGCTCCTTCTGAAAGATGAAGTGGGACCAAGCAAATGCATAGTTAATGTAATCTAGAAAGATCTGCTCTAGTCAGATTGTCAGTCAGGCTGTGGGCACAGCCTACCCCCTTCTCTGTGCCTTAGTTTTCATGTTTGAAAAGTGGGATGATGCTAGTGGTCATTGAGTTACTTTGGAAGAGCAAGGTACTGTTTAAGCATTGCTTGGGTGATGGGACCAATTTTTTGTGGTTTTTCCCTCCTTATAACTAACATACAGAGTTGAAAGCATTTTTGCAGTAGTGGGCTAACATGAAATTTGGAAAAAAGTTCTGGGCCACTTTAAGTACAACCTTTCAAAGAGCAGCTGCTGAAGCTGTGAGGAACCTATGCTAAATTATTGGGATCAAGGGTGTCAGGGCTGGGGCAACCATTATAACACACAATACACTTACAGCTCCTTCCCCACAAAGTCAACTGTGGAGCTTTCTTTTATCAATCCCTGGCTGCCTCCAGTCCTCCTGCTTTTCCTGTGCTGATATGCAGCTTTTTCACAAGCCATGTGGCAACTTGCCCGTACAGATGAGGAAGGTACAAAGACTACTCTTGAAAGTGTTGTCCTGGGGGTCTGCATCTGTAAAACCTGGCTCTATAAAGCTAGCATTTGGGTATGGTAGTTCCCAGCATAGGATAATGGATAAAGTCAGAAATTCCAGCATTCGTATTGGGCATGGGTTTGCCATGCTGACTGTTTTCAAGGAGAAGATATTCTTGCTTTATTTCCAGAGGCAAGTCTTTCCAAAGTTGTGAACACAAGAGCTTGCCAAATATTAGCTTTCAAGGTTTTAAGTCACACGGTGTTTACTCAAGTTACCTCTTCTTGAAGTCTATATAAAGAGTCATGTTTGCTCAGGCATACTCCTAAAAGCCCCAAGACATGGCTCTGGAAGGAGGTATGCAGCAGCAAATGTAAATATTGCTGTCCTTAAAACTGGAAGCCCTCTGAGTAATCTATAGAAGGAAATAGAAATGTGAGGAAAAGACTTTATAGGATTTGGAAGGAACTTTATAAGATTTGGAGGCAAAGATTCTGGAACTATACCTGGAATGGATAACATTCAGAAATTCACCAATACTGTAAATAGAACCTCTCTTGGCCAAGGCTTAGCCCTGCAATTGCAGCTGCTCTCTTCTGTTCTCAGTGTTTCCCTTTGCTGTCACTAAGGCAGCATTTTCCCACATCCCAGCCTCAGAAGCAGTTGCTGGGAACAGTTTTTAGGGACCTCACTGTCCAAATTATGCTGGCCTCTTGCTGCGGGACAACAGTTAGAAACAAAATATTTGCCGTACTTAGCAAAGTGATTCCCTCCCTCCTCTTTGGCAGTAATTGCTGTCATTTTCCTGAGAAGGCTGTGGAAATGTGAGCTGAATTTCAAGTGCTCTGTGATATGATAAACAGGAGAGGAATTTTCATGAAGGAGTGCCTAAATACAGTGCAAATAAAGAAAAATAATTGGATTAAAATTCAACCGCAATATTTACAATGCTCTCCACCTGCCCATACGTATGCAGGTATGCTGAGACTGAATTCACATTATGAGTTTCCTGCAGCTGAGACATTCACATTATGAGTTTCCTGCAGCTGAGACAAGTAAGCAGAGTGCTGGGTTAGCCGAGAAGAGTAATACTTGCCCTTGATGTTCTACTTTTTCAGTGTATCAACAGGCAGCCCATCAAATTTCCACTTTTTTTTTTTTGTCTTTGTAGATAGCTATTATCAGCCTTCCCACAGAGAGGGCAGGATGCAAATAAATGGAGCTGAAGCAGCTTCTGTTTCAGCAGAAAACCCTTTGCACGAGTTAATGCAGAATAATTCTACTTATCAGTGTATTGCATCTAACGCTGTGCGGTGTTGGGAGAGTGAAGAATCGCTGCAGAGCTGGAGGCAGCAGGACCAGCTGTGAGCCTTCATCCTGCCGATGGATTTATGGTTTCCCGGTGCCACCTGCTGGTATGGGCCTTACTTGTGCACTGAGCAGTGAAGCCCTCCAGCTTCTGTCTCCCATAAGCAGATACTGCAGTTCCTCACGTCTTTGCAGGAGGTTTAACTCCAAACCACATTTTCTTGATGATTTCTCGAGCTTTGCAAAGCAAATGCTCCCTACGGACAAGCACCTGTAAAACCATTCTGCTCATGGTCCCTTCTGGAACTGTTCTTCAGCTGGGTGCCCTGTAGGCTTTCCACGCCTCCCTTTTTCACTGTTGTACTGCTGTGTGCTCCATGGGAGTAGACCCAAATCCAAGGGGACCTGCAGATGCACGCTTTTTTTTTTTTTTTTTGTAACCTACTAGGCTAAAACTCCAAGGTTTTCAGGGAGTGGGTTCATAGTTGGTGTGGTAGTGGTACTAGTAATACTGCATGAAGGCAAAATTGTAAGGATAGGGCTTGGAAGCTTTGGGAACAATGGAAACGTGATCTTTGTCTAAGTCCCTGAAATGGCCTGGAAACCCAAAATGAATAATCGGGTAATAGAGGATGTAGGGAAGTTTGTCCTTTACCTTTCTTACAGCCTTGCAAAAGGGCTCTGTGGAAAGCAAAGATGCACTGTGACGACAATGTGAGTTGATGGTATTCCCTGGATTTTGGTGTTGGCACTCTTGATATTTTGGTAGAGCTGGTTTTGTGTTTTAAACTAACATCACTGTCTCCAGCACAGCATCTGCTCTGGGATGATGTGTGCTGCAGGGGAACCTTTCTCTGTATCTTCCTCTGATTCCAAGCAAACTGCTTGTAAGCACACTCTGGTGGGTGTCAAAGACCTGGCTGTGCCCATCTGCCCTGCACGAACCTAAAGACAGGTCCTGTGTCAAAGCAAAAGTAATGAAATCCACTTTTAAATTTTCCATTTTTTTTAATAAGGTTATATTTAATTTTGTGTAAACACCACAAAAAAAAAAAGACTTGCTTCATGCACCTCACTTTGATTTCAATCCAGGTTTGCCCTGGGCTTCCCTTACTCTGCCTGTGGGGAACTTGCACTAGTTAACCACAAATAAAGTGGAGTTTCTGACACTTAAATTCTAGTATGTCAGGAGAGGGTAGCAGCAAAACCTAGCTGGAATCTGTATTAGCATGTTTGCAGATATGAATCAGAGGTTGGAAGCACAGATGTCACGAGGATGAATGAAGAGGAGAAATTGCTAATCAAATTCTCGAGGACTGCAACGCAATAAAACAGGGTAACTTGATGGAAAATGTAATCAAGCCTCCTAGTCTGTTTTCCAGATACGTTTAGGCTCAAATTTTTTGGGCTTTGTGCCTCCCTCTTCACATGGACTTTAAGGGAAGGAGGATGTCTGTAAGGAGCAATGAAGTAATTTAGTTTTACCAAGCAAGTCTAGTAATCCTGCTAGACAGATCTTCCAGAGGCTTCTTCCCCCTTAACTGGGGGAAATACTGTAAATAAATTCTCCATTTTGAGAATTGAGAATCTTTACTAGTACAGATAATGCCAAAGCAGAAGCATAATGTTGGAGGGGGGGGAAAAAAAGCAGATTCTTCTTTTTCCTTCATTGGTCAATAACTGGTTAAATCTGAGAAATGTTTTCTCTATCTTGCACACATAAAACCCACTTTTTCTTTTGAGTTCCAACACCTGATTTTGTGCTGGGGGAAACTGGTACTTGTGCCTCCTGTCGTGTTTATCAAAACAATGCAATTGCAGAATATTTATCAGTAAAAAGTGTTCATGGACAATAAATTATAATACATGTGGGTTGGTTGCGGTTTTTTTTGTTCAGGTTTTTTTTTTTTATTTTATTTGTGATTTGGTTGGTTTGTTTGTTTGTTGGTTTGGTTTCTTGTTTGGTTGTTTTTTTATTTAGATTGCTGGACACACTAAAAAATACCTTCATCGTCGAATAGAGTGTCTCCCTTTGCTTACAAATTCTTACTGGATATATAGGAATCTCAGATATTCTGACATTGTTGTAGGATAAAAGGAACTGAGCAAGTTCAGAGCAGAGCTGCAGGTGTTGGCATTTTACAGAGAAACCTAAACTGGTTTTCTCTGAATAATGCAGTGTAAAACCACAGCAGTAGCTGACATAGTGCCTGCATTTTGAATTTGAGCCAATATTTAACCCTGAAAAAAGTAATGATCAAGCACTCTGGGTTCTGTAGTATTTCAAGCACATAATTTTCAAGGTTTTAACACTGACCAGATGGAAGATGTTACACAGAATTTCAGCTTTAAGACTTAGAAGGTCTCTGCAAATTAAGCTTTTCATTCTTCCTCCTTTCTTCCTAAAATTTGTTTGCAGGTTGCATACAAAGCATTGTTTTGACAGGCACAGACTGTTTGTGACAGTAAGCTTTAGCTTTTAGGGAAGATGATAAACTGCCAGCAAGTTGTGCTCATTAATAAGACAAGATTGCTTTAAGATCAAACCTCTTAGGTTCCATCTTAGAGGTAATTTGTGACTTTAATATGTATAAGGATGTGTGTGTATGTATATATATATACTGGGTCTTGCAGTCAGTGACACAGGGACATAATCCATTTTTCTATGCAGTAAAATTAAAAAAATAGAGAGTAAATAGTTAAGTGACCTTGCAATGGGTATCATCTTCAGAAGCTGTTTAACAGGCAGGATTAAATGAGGGAGCATCACAGCCTTATGAAAGGATTTCAAGCCTCAGCTTGTTTCCTAAATAAATAGTTGACACCACAGAAGCTAGGATAAGGAAGGGATCTCTAATATAAGCCCATGTGCTCAGAGTTCGGGCTTCCAAAGAAGTTTGCCTTATCAAAGCAGCAAATTGTGGATGGCAGTGATCAGTGGAGCTGGTGGAAGTTCTTGGTAGCTCACTCGGGGTTTGCCTGTCACGTACAGTTGAATTTAAAGCACATTTCTGACTGCTCTCAATCATGATAAAAAATGGGGGACAACTTCTGTTGACCCTGCACTTGGGGGATTTAAAATGGCATCACATACCCACTACAGCTTGATGAGCTGTGGGGAAGCTTGACAAAGCTGGAGGGATGCTCTGGTTGCTTACAGCTGTATGAAACACACAGATTTGCTTTGCTGTTAGAATAGAAGCAAAAGTTCAGAAGTCAAATGGAAGCAGCTGCTATTGGAAACTCTCACATTGTCTGTTCTTATTGCCTGCAATTTTCTACAGTTCTGTTCACCTCGTGTAGGCCTCCAGGACCTGGGAATTGGCTGGCTTTGAGATGCTGCCCTTTGCTTCCTGCTGTTCCTCTGCATTCAGCAGTGAATTGGTGAGTGACTGCTGCTTAGATGCTTCACGGAGGTTTGGTTACACTGAGCCTTCAAGTTCACAGAGGGATAAGTCTCAAAGCCAGAGCCAAAATGGGATCTGGAAGAAGCTTTTTTGTGCTTCCATGCAGCTATGTTAATATTTACTGAAAAGAGTCAGGAAAGTTCTTGCATTTCATGTTTTCATTTTGTCTCTGCGCTGTTTTGTGCTCAATTAATTTGGGTTTTGGGCTTGCTCAAAATCTTCATGTGGTTTACCCCAGAGATGGTAATAACTGGTGGTGGGAGAGGTTGTACCTCTAATTGAATTATAAAAATGCTGAACTGTTTAGGGGATACAACGCAGGAAGCACTACAGGAAGACAGCGAGGACTCTTAACAACAATACTGAAAAGGGAAAACATGATTACTTTTTCGGGCTCATTTTGAGTCCCCCGTGCACCGTGTTCACCGGTGGAGCTGAGGGCTACAAAAATCTATGTTCCTTGGGGATGGCTGAGAGCTTCCATCAGTATTAGACTCCTTTATTCCCACCAGGAGACTCATGATAAAGGCCCTTCTCTCAGATTTCCCGTTGGAAAAAAATGTATATTTCTTTGATAATACCTCGTTTTGCTTGCAACTGAGCTACTCAAATCATCTGTACAAGAAAATACAGGGGCTGGAGTCTGTGATCATAGCTGTGGAGTTGTGAGCCAGTGTCCTTCTTTAAGATCCTTGCTCTCAATGACCACACAGTGGCAGCAAAAACTAAAGAGGCTTCCCCACCCTAAGTGTGGTAGGAGCAATCTATTCGTGGCTGTACAAGAACCAGTTCGTGCTGATAAGGTATGAAAAAGTATATTTAAGTGCAGAAACCTCCTACCTATAAGTCACGGAGCGGAGAATTTGAACCCATGCTGCCCAAGTGCGATACTTGATTGAGATGAATCCTGCTGCAGGGCAAGGCTGATGGGATGGATTCACTTCTAGCAGCACTTGTGTCCTTTTGTGCTCTGCTCCTGGAGAAATCAGACCAGATAAAGTGACACAAACTTTTCTAGACACTTTTAGTAAGTTTTGGTGGAGTTGCATGGGTTTTCAAGGATATGAATAAGCATGGTTTTAGCACCTCTCTGAGGATGAGTTAAAGGCATAGTGGAAATCAATTCAGGTTGGGTATTTTTGGGGGCATTTATACCTTCAGGGTCCCCTTAGGCTGTGTACACTACAACCACAGTATGAAACCATCCCCTAACTAACCCTTGAAGTCTAAATAAAAAGTAATAAGGGAAGGACTCTTTCATTACAGATAAGATACCAAAGCATGGAGGCAAAGAATTACTTCCTTTTTGTGGATAAGGATTTCTCTGGAGACAACTAAGGAGCTGAATCTCTTCCTAAAGCACCTAATTCCCTAGGGATGAAGTCTTCAAGCACTTGAATGCTTCTTGCCTAAAACTACACTGGAAATACCCCAGGTGGGAATTGGAAAGCAAGTTTTTATCACAGCCCTCTGGCACATCAGCCCTCATCCCAAAACCCACTTTCTGATCCATGGCCTGAGCCATAACCAACATAGGAAGACAAGGATGAAAGGTAACAAATTTTTTGTTATAAAAGAAAAATAGTGCAACCCAAAATGGATTTCTACCTCCTGGCCCATAAATCTTCATGGCTTCTCTCCTTGTCTAGAAGCATGGGAATTTCTTTGCAATCAGAAAAACAGGTTGGCTGCATCTATAGTGTGTGCTCAACTGAGCAGAAGGCAAAAGTCTGTGCACTATGTGCAGCCATAATTAGTACAGGACACTAGTCAAAGGAGGAGGTGTTTGTTAAGCAATCACCAAGTGAGATAGGAAGCTCTGAGTGAAGCGAGTAGCAGCATGGGCAGAGAGCTTGCATGAAGGAATGTGGCCATACAGGAAAGCAGGGTAAAACACCACCAGGTGTGTGAACTCTGAAGTGGATTTTTTTGTTTTTAAAAATTATTTTGCCTTCCTTCTAAGTGGATTAAAGGAGACAATGTGGATATCTTCTTTAATTATCACCATTTCCTACATATGGAGTAATTTACTAGTATAAATAGGAAATAATATAGTACAATTTATTTAAACGTCTCATCAAGTGGAGTAAGAGTGATTCAGCCCACTGGTTTATGCCTGTCCTGTAGGAAAGGGTATTTGAAGCTATAGTCATACAGATGTGCTGTACTCCTACAGTACAGGCTGTAACTTTTGGCTGTAGCTCTTGCATAACACCACAGGCCTATTTAGTACTTTTGTTCTCTTGTCTCTTCAAGTTCATCAGAAATGATGTATTACAGTTGAGATGTATTTATCTTGCAGCTAACAACAGTTGGCTGGAATAAAGAGTCTGTTGCCAATTTTAAACTTCTCTTTTTCTCACTAATCATTTGTTATAAAAGAAAAATAGTGCGACCCAAAATGGATTTTTGCCTCCTGGTCCATAAATCTTCATGGTTTCTCTCCTTGACTAGGACGGGAATTTCTTTGTAAGGTGCTATAGATCAAGATGAATGCTCATTCTTTGTCCAAGGCTGAACACAAGACCTGAGCACTGGCAAAGCCTCTGCAGGCTCCATATGATTTTTCACTATACTTCGCAAATTGTGTTCTATCATGAAATTTGTCATTATTTCACTGCAAGTAGCTCCTGGAGGGCTAGTCTGACTGTGAAGACCATTCTGGAAGGTTAGGTATTTGAATGAATCCTTCATACAAAGGTTAAAGTTCAGATTGTCAGACTGCTGGGTGCAGATGTGCTCACCTGACTATATGTGTCTGCTTGTCTGCTAATACTAGGATTCCCCAGAGCCAGCTGGTAGGAGGACATGGGCACTGGGGCATGGAGGAGTGCTTGGAAATGTCTTGAAAGGCTTGATGACCCTGCTTGGAAACACTAATGTGAATAGAAGGAGCACATGGATGGGCAGACTGGTGAGATGCATGGCTGGTGCAGCCCAGTACCTTGGGACCCCATGCTGCAGAAGGAAGCTAAAGACTTTAAGGATCAGTGACAATTTCTGTCAGAAGCAGCCTTTTCTCCCCTATATGGAAAGGGAGAAGACTGATGAGTGCCAGCATGTGTCACTTAGTTCCTGAAAAATGTTGCGTACCTAGTTGCCATCTCATGGTCATCTGGGCCTCTGTGCTCCTTTTGCCTTTTGCACTGTTTTTCTGGGTACTGTTCACAGCTTACCCTGAGGTGTGGTATCTGACAAGATTGCCATCAGCGGGCACTCAACTTGTATAGTCAAGCTTTCTGTTGATTTTTTTCCTTTCAGGGTAATAAGCAGTGACTGGTTCCCCACACACCCTCCACCAGCACTACCATGTCCTCCCCATCATCTCCTGGACTTGATGATGTTTTAGACATCAATCTAAGATTCAACAATCCTTGCAGCAGCAGAGGTGGGGTTGGTTTGGTGAATTTGCATTTTCAGACATCTTTGTTCTCTTATCCAGCTGCTTGTGCATGGTGCCTCCTTTATGGAGAATGGACTTAGAGCTAAACTTTACAACCTTTTTCCTAAGCAAGCCTGATAAATCCTCTGACCAGCCTCTTGCTGTTCTTGGGAAGGTGCAAACACTTGTACAGTAGACAGCACAAATAATCTGGACCTTACCCAATGCATTTTCATGGGTGTCACTGTTTTTCTTTTTCTTATATGTGCACTCTTAACTTCCTTGATAAATCCTTCTCCCCCTCCTTTGGCAGTCAATGTTTCAGTGCCCCTGATGCAATGCCAGGTTTGGAGCATGAAGGGTTTGGCTGAGCTGATGATGCACTTCCCTTTCTCCAGAATCTGGTTCAGTCAGCTCAGTAAGCCTGTGGTTGGGCTTTTTCCCTGAATAAGCCCAGATCCTGTTATTTGGTGTCATTCCTGTTTGCACATGTTCTCTGAACTTTTGTTGGCTGTTTGCATAACCAGGAGTGTATTTCCTGGCTGGCGTGTGGCCCTGGGATCTGTTTATTAGTAGTCTTGGATGGGGGTGAGTTGGTATTCAGGGCTGTAGGCTCATGCTTCATGTTCTCTGTGAAGTCTTCCAGGGGTTTAATTCCTAGTCTCACTTAAAGCCAGCTTGTGACGTGATTTAACTTCTGTCCTGTCCACCACCCCAAATATCAGATTCCCAGATCTGGTGCTGGTGATCTGAGGGAAAGTGACTGCTATCACCTTGCCTAGTTCAGTTCCTCTCAATGGTGTCTAAACATCACCCACCTTGTCACCATGCAGCTGTAAATGAAGGCTGTCCTGAAAACCAGGTTTCCAGGACATGGGATCATTTATGGAGTCTGACACTAATGATGCCTCAGCTGCACTTTGAGATCAAGCTTTTGATATTTCTGTATAACCATTTGTTATCATAGGTTTCCTCCTTATCCACTTTTCAGATTCGCTGTGAATTTCTTGCAGACTATAGTTCTCAAGTTGTCTATCCACCAAGTGTCAACTGATCATCTTTAGTATCTCAGGTAAGTCAAAAGACAGTTCTGCTTTGCTTTTCCCTTCTGTGCTTGATAGTCCTTTTATTGATACTTATGGCCATTCAGTACCACACTGTTTTTCTCATCCACTGTATCTTTTGTCTCTTCTGTCTTCAGACATGCTCTCTCTGGTTTTTGGACCTTCCAGTTCATCTGCGGCTAAAAACTGTGGTTGCACCACAAGAGAGGGAGGAGTGTTTGCTTGATTCTGAAATGAGGACAGGCTAAGCCCATTGGCTTGATGGAGCAAATGACCAACTTGCAGCATGAACAGCAAACCACAGATACACATCTCCCAGAAGCGTAGAGCTACCCAGAAACCAGCCTGTGACAGATGCTTTAGAGCCTCATACCAGAAGATGCTCCACAAGTGTTTCTATTTAGCTTCCTCATGTATGACTGGTGCTGCTTTCCTCAGTACCGTGGGCATGAATCTTAGTGGTAAAGAAAGTGAAAGGAATCAGGTGATGTTATGTAGTATACGCTAACAAGCTTTTCTGATCTTGTTTAAGTATAAAGCAATATCCATTCAAGGCAAACAAGGGAAGAATCTGAGCTTTCCTTTCAATAGCAGCTATTTTTCTGCAGAGTTCAGATGCTCTGATCATCTAAAATGGAATGACAATTGATAGTGGAACTGTGCATTTGACGCATCCACTTACCATTTACACAACAGAATCCATAGCCTTCTATACCAGAAGGAATTAACATGCTATAACAAGACTGTGATGTGGTGTTTTCCTGTCAGTGAGAAGCAAAGGGAGGGAGGGAAAATATTCATTTCAGGGGGAGGAGAAGGAGAGATTCCCATCAAGTCTGTCTTGTATTGCCAACACTGGAGAGAAATATTTCATGCATTTTTATAACTTTACTAAATCATACGGGAACGTTAGACCCTGCATAAAGAATAGCTTGGAGGAAAAGAATGACTCAAAAGGCAATCTATCTTACTGAAAACACGGTTAAACTGTGGGCAGGTACTATTCCTGAAACTGCATTCCCTGGTCTTAAGGTTTATCCTTGAAGTGCCTGAGTTAATACAGCTACTGGAGGAAATGAATGTTGTAGTCTGCACAGGATGTTTGTAATGCTTCCAGTGGTATAAAAATAACTTTCCCAGTTTCAATTAAATTGAGTCCTCATAAAGATAACTGTGCAATGAGATTTGGCAAATTCCTAAAGGTCCTGTCTATTTAACTACCTCTGGTATAAACAAGATTATCAATGTACATCCCTACTATATCACCTGATAGAAGTCATAGACTTGTAAAGAAGCAGCTTTTTTCTTCACGTTTAGAGTTGTATTTGTTTAAAATTATTGTAGTGAGCTTCAGTTTTAGATTGGACCTCATTCCTTGTTCATGGTTTTCCCTATTTTCTGAGGTTTCAGGCTTTTAATGGAAGGTTATTTCTTTCTGGAAATGTGTTATTTTGATCCTTTTAAAAAATGTTAATAATATAGTCCTATTTTTCATTTCTCTGTAAAAAATGTAATCTCAGTTTTTCACTTTTTCTTTTAAAAGTACAGAAGGTGGTGTGGAAACAGTTGCTCTTAGGATAGGCCACAAATTAGAGTCAATCTGTAAGCACTAAGACTGTTTACGCTGCATCAGACTTTCTCAGCATTCCCACTCCTTTACACTGGGCCTGGAAGCTATGTAAAACACCACTGTGAAATATTCATAAAGGAAAATGGAGCAGTAGTGTTTTTGTTTCCCATACACTATGAACAAAAAAGGGGAAATATTTTCTTTGTGCACTTTTTCAGAGAAATTCAAGTATTAATAAATAACCTTTAGAAAGGAAATTCATTTTAGGTGGGAGGTGACTTGCTTTGTAAGATTCCGTGTCTGACCCAGTTAATCTGCTCTGTCTTTGGGAACCAGGACAAGAGCAGTAATTCTGCTGGTGTGTGGTTTGGAGAAACCATAATGGACCCTGTGGTGTGATCAGTGGGGTCCTCTGTGTCTAGTGAAGATGATGGAAAATACTATTGTTCCCCAGGTTATCCATGTCACATCTCACTGCTGGAGGGCCTGGCAGAGTGATCTGCTCCCCAGGTGGACTGCGCTGTGTGAACAGCAAGTTGTAGCAGCATCTGAGAGGGTTATGAGGAAGGGCAGAGTCCCCTTCTGCTAGCACCAGCCTATAAATGGCTGTTGAAGTACCTCTTCTCATTCATAGCTACAGAGCAGATGGGTTCAGGCAAATCTGATTCTCAGCTTGCATCAGCCAACATAGCCACTCAAATTTTTGCAACCAGTGCAGGTTTTTCCAAATGATGCAAAACTAGGCAAAGTGGGATAGCCTCACTGATAGGGTTTCCAGAGCTGAATAATGAGCAGAACTCAAAGGCCAGGATATTTGGGAAGAGTTTTGGAATGCTGGGAGCAGCAAAGGCCCTAGAATAATTTTTTTTTATCTCTCCAGAATGTAACACTCTAGCAAATGCAGTGAAGGGGAGAGGAAGATACACTGGGTGCTTGAGTACAGGATTAGAAGGGCTGGGAGGGTAACCTGAAGGTGTCTTTTAAAAAAGTTCTGCTATATCAGTATGAAAAGGAACTGTAATGTATTGTAGTTACTCAGCTTGTGCTGTCCCAGACCAGTGGAGCTGTCTGTTCCCATGGCCTTGTGCTCTGGACCATGGCATTGGATGGCAGAAGCTGACCTCTCTCCTCTTCCAGGTGGAGCAGGTAAGTGTTGGGATGCTGAATCCCCTGCTCACTTAAGTTTTGCTGCTTAGAGTATCTTTGCTTTTTCCCTCAGGATTATATCAGAAACCTGCATTCCTTCCTCCCCATCTAGTTCTAGAACATCCTGAAGTATTGGCTGCAAGCAGAGAAATAGTGTAAGGTGAGTCAGTCTAGGCATGGAAAATAATTCAGGTACCAACTGGAGATTATTGTTCACTTTTGAGCTTTCAGTGCCAATATTGGCACAGACCTTAAGACATTTTTTCTTTATTCTAATGTGGTACAAGGGTCTGCCTTCAGGATTTATCTGGTCTTTTTACAAAATTACTATTTTCCTGTTAAAGGAATCTAGAAGAGGAGAAAATATTCTTAGTGCTCTTATCTGATATTTTTCTGAGGATTCCTGTTTTCTATATCTTATAGTCTCCTATGAAACAGATTGGTCTTAAAGTACCATGGGGGTGTTCTGTGGCATCTAGAAGAGCAAATAAAAACTGTAGACAATCCATCCAGATTGATCAACTGTAATAGGGTGGCCTGTGACTGCAAAATTGGCTTGTGATGATCTTCCTTCTTTCCTAGACTAAATGTAAGGTTGTTTACTGGTCTCCAGTACAACTGGAGAAGTTGTACTTTTTCAGAAAACAAAGCATTTCCTTTACCTGATATATATCCTCTTTCTCCTCATATACCCCTATCTTACTTTCCAGGTTACTCACATATTTTCAAGGTCAAAGTCTGGAAGGATTTTTTTTTTTTTTTTCTTCCACTTAGACACCATTATAATTTCACACTTGGCCTTCAGCAGAATTCAGTGCCTCATCTCTTGGAAAGGAATATACATAGGAAAACAAATACAAGCACTTACCAGCTGGTGCCTGGTGAATTATGCTGTTTAAAGTTCAGAGATATTGAGCATAGTACTTTCTTGATTGGCATTTATGTGGATGTTTGACTGGCACCAGCTGACCCTTTCTAGCAGTATATTCGGACATGTATTGACTAGTGTAGTTTCTGTCTCACAATGTGAAAGATGTCTAAGCTCTTGTGAATTTTCCTTGTTTCATCTAGATACCTGATCTCTTCTTTCCTTGCCTGCAGGTGGTCTAGGTTGGTTCCCTTCTTTCTTGATCCCACAGATTAGCTTTTTGGTCCTCTTACCATAAAATAAGGTGGAGACAGCCTGTAGCAGCAGCAGGCTGGCAGAAAAACCTTGACTGAGATACAATTCCAGCAAGGAGAATGTGGTGTAGTTTTCCTGCCTGCTGTCAGCTCTTAACCTCTTGTCTTACTGCTGGACAACTCTTTCCATTTATCCTTTCTGTCCTCCTCCTCCTCTCCAGTCACCCAGCAAGTGGCTTTAAAAATTGTACCTGAGGACTAAAAGGAAAGTGTTAATGCTTTGGTCTTATCCTCCTGATGTAAGATGTGGTGTGTCACAACTTCCTCCACCAGCTGCTAGATCACAGCTTGCAAGGTGTAAATTCTGGCTGTGCTGAAAGAAAGTTTTAAAGGTTAAAATGGGAAAATACTTTTCCCCAGAACCATGGGGGATCTGGGGCTCTGGTTTCTACTGAACCAAACAATAAAACTCCCTTCAGCTGCCTTCAGGATTTAGTAAAAATTAGACAGTTTGGTTCTTCATTGCACCGTGATAGTCTGCATTGCAAGGAGTTAACGTGCTTTATAAAGCAAACAGTACAACAGCACTACAGTGTTGAAACTTCTGTAGCTTGTCCTCTAAATGATCACGGAGCGAGTTGAGAATTTGCCTGAGCAGCAGTGCAGCTTTTGTGAAGAAATTACTGGCAAATTTCTTTGGAAAATGTTTAGGTTCCTACAAATGTTCAGAGAAAGTATTTTCCTATAGTGGTAAAAATCCAGGTTTTTGAAGAAACAAATCCCTTCTAATTTGGCTGTCTAGTCTTTCTTAAATACTAAACTATTTGCATCAGTTTGAGATTCATAAAGAAAATGATCAACAAGATGCTTAAATGATACATAACATTGGAACATCTTGCTATGTGATTTACAGAAATGCCATAAAAGTGCATGTATTATACTAAGCATTAGAAAGCTCTTTAAAACACCCACACTCAACAGGTTGTTTTTCTCTTCCTGTTTTCTTTTGCTGTATTTGAGCTCTAGATATTGAGGATGGTGAATATACAGACATAAGAATTTGGTTTGGTAATTCTGTACCATAATCTTTTATTCATATCCCTATGCAAAGCAGAATATGCTTTTACTCCCAATTTATTGATGCTTGCGTGTCTTATCAGCAGTGCTGAAGCCGGATGTATAAAGCACCTGGCTGTCATCTCTGGCTCCTACCTAGAAACATCACTCAACTTTTAGTGCTTTCTCCCCTTTCACCCACCTAGTCCTTGGGTAAAGTGTTTATATATTTAAAAAAAAAACTTATCGGTAACCTGTTAGGTTTTTCAGGGGCCAGGGCAGGGGGGAGCAAGCTTGAAACACTTTTGTGTGTATATATATGTATATATGTATTAATTTTATATCAGTATCAAAGTTCTGAGAAAAGGATTAGGCTTTTTTCTTTTTCTTTTTTTTTTTTTTAAGGCTGCAGTGCCATAAATCTTTGAGCTGACACTTCTAGTTTATAGGGGCTGAGTGGCTGTGGTGATCTTCTGTAAACAGCTCAGACATGTGGAAGACAAATTTTAATGAGTGCTCTCAAAACTAAGTGCTACATCTCACTTCTACACATCAAACTCACCTATTTTTGATTTTTGTTATATCAGAGGCAGGTCTGTGCTTTTTTCCTAATTATCTACACTCAAGCTGGATTCTGTCAAACCCAGAGGAAAGGGAATGTAGCTGTGTACACAGAGGTGAGTTTTTCACCTGGCCTCACTTAAGCAAGGGTTTAAGCTCTCAGTCAAAACACCTGGGCTTTTAAAGAGGAGGGATTAGCATCTTGTGCTCTGGGATTGTTTCATCTACTTTTGGCTGTGCAAAAAGGCTTTTGTGTTTTGTGTCCTGTCTGCAAAATGTTCAACCTTGTTCTAGGAAAGGCTCCAAAGTAAATTGGAGCAGCCTCGGGGGCTGTTTTAAATCATAGCAGCTGAGGCCTTACCCCAGCACTTCTTGCTCCACCCTGTGCCTCTTCCACCAACACACTCTACAATAAACTCAGAACTTCACCTTTTCAGAGAAAACTCTTTCCTTTGCATCACTGGTAGGTTTTCCTAGGCTGAGAAATAGTCATCTCCTTTACAAATAGGCAAAGAGAATGAGCAATGGAGCCCAGCAGCTTTGCTGGGAAACGGGCATTCACCAGTTACTGTAATTCAGCATTCCTATTTATATTCTGAAGCACATAGACTGACAAGTAGGAAAAACACAGCTAGAATAATTGCCCCTGGATATTGTGCTTTCAGATGCAAACTTAACCATTCCCAAAGCTGCTGAGAACAATTTCCCTGAACTTCCAGCATTGTGCAATCAACAACATGCCTCCTCCAGGGTTTCCACTTTCCTCAGCTTTGACAAATACTGGTCCCTGACAGAGTCAGGGCAGGGAAATTGATGGATCATTGGAATGATCCAGTACCAACAAATCCATAGTAAGAAAAAATAGACAGTTATTCATATAATTTCCTTGTTATGACACAATTTCCTGCCCTCCCATTAGACTGTTCTGAAGATCACCTAGATGACAGATCTGCTTTGAAGGCTGTCAAACCCCTCTGCAAAATGCCTCTTCTGTTAGAAATAGCTGTCTTGAAAAACAATGGCTGGGCGCAGGGTGAGAAACTGTGTGGTGTTAACAGCCTTTGATCACACTTGGCATGTACCCAACCGGTTTCTGCTGTGGGCACTGCTTTTTTTTTTTTTTAACATTTCTGATCATATCGCAGTAATGTATAGGAACCATGCTTTGCTTGATGAGTTTTATTATACTTCCTACAGATTTAGTGATCTCCAGCCTTTTTGGAGCAGCTCAGAACAAGAGAGGGATGTGGAGACCACAGAGAGCTAGTTAGGACATGGATGCAGCTAACAAGGGAGGAAGGTGAACCAGTTTAATTAATAGGGTCCTGTTAGTGTGGTTTATATCGACAGAAGAGGATTAATGAGATGTCGCAGCTGCAGCTCTGCTGACAGATCTGTGTGTGATAATGTCTGGCATGGGGTGGTAGTGAGCAGATGGAACTGGTAACCTCTCTAGCAAGTACAGCTGTCCTTGGCATAGGAAGCACGATAGCCTTTAATACCCCCATCAAGACCCTTAGGGATTTATGCACTAAAGACTCTAAGGGTGTATGTGACACCTGCTTGCTTTGTCAGACTGGTCGATTTTAAGTTGTCACCATCATACCTTGTTAAGCTCAGTTACGGTACTTCTCAGCTCACTTTTGGTCATTTTGGGGTCTTAAATATTAAAAAGTAATTGAAATTAAATGACTAAAGAATCCATAGGTCAGTGTTTTTTTTTTTTTTAGAACAGTCTTTACTTGCTAACACTAGGCGAGAATCTCTAAGTGAAGCTCTAAGTAGACTTGTGGCCATGTCTACATGTGAACATTTGTTCTGATCCAGGACCCTTAACACTGCAGAATTCCTTCAACATCTAGAAGCATGTGCAAGACTAACATCCCTCAGAGTCAACAGTTCTAGTTAGTCTGATCAAACAATGTACTGGAAATATGTAGTACTAACATGGATGGAGTCTGCTGTGCTTCTAGTTTTAGACTTTAAATTTAGGTTTGAGATTTTTGTATTATAATGATGTGTTGCAATAGGAAAAAAAAATTAACATAGCACAAATTAAAAGTAGCTATTTTTCCTCCTTCAAGTCACGTATGAGGAATACAAAGCTTGTTTCTTAGCTTAGCTATTAATTATTAATAAACACTAAAATGTCCATGTTAGAACTTCCTCTGTGTGTAACTTTTACTTCAGTTATCCCAGATTGCAGCTTATGGGCAAAACCAGTTCCAACAGACATGGTGCAAGGTAGGAAAATATCCTCTTGAACATGCACTTTTCTTGAACATGTACCTTACTCGGTAGAGTCTGGAATGCTTAGATTCATTTCCCTCTTCCAAGACTTGTCTAGATGACACTCTGTACTCTTCTAGTTTGTGTTTGCATGCTCTCGCTATGAGGATCACTTTGTGAGTTGATTTCTGTGTGATTGGCTTAACGTTTAAAACTGATAAAGAGGAATGAGGAATATGTGCAAAGCAATTTTCCTGGGATTAAAGCAAAAGTGGGTTAAATATGGGAGATGTAAACTTCTGGATCTGGTCTTCTCCTGTATTTGGAGCACAGCAGGAGCTGGGACATCATTCCTTTTCCTATGGAAAGATCTCACCATTGCCTGAAAGCACCCGCTCAGCTGCCAAAAGGGACAGTGAAGCAGCAAGGGTGTTGGTCTCACCTATTTCAAGGACCAAATGTCTTACTGCAGCTCAAGTAAGACCACAGGGCTGGAAGCTGAAAAGTCCAGGGACACAGTTTTCCTTCTTTGAGAAGTACAAGCAGAAAACCAAAAGCAAAATAAGTCACTCATCTTTTCCTTCCCTACCATACACTTTGATGTTACTGGAAAGGTCAGATTTTCATAATCTATTTCTGACTGTTACTGGTTTCCTATCTAAACCTGAGCTAATCATAAAACAAAACCTTAGCTCGCATTAGTAATTTTTATCACAACACTTCTGAGATGTATGAGGATGTATTGATTAATGCTGGTAAATTCCTTGGAGAATCTTGGATACAATTCCTTATTCAACTCCCTGAGTACATTTTTGTTCTAGCAGTTGTCAGCTTCTCTCAGGAGCTCGTAGATTCACTGCACAGCTCTGCACTGCTTTTGGAATGAATCAAAAACTGAATTTTCAAATGTTCTTAAAGGGAACTGTTTGCACAAGAAACAGTCCTCTGCGCTGCTGCTCAGTGAGTTGTCAGGAAAATGATTATGTAGATACTAAATTATAAGATCTGTCACAAAATGAAGCCTTCTTAAATAGCTTTTAAAAGCTATTAATAAATCTTGAGTGAAACAATTGTCTCACATCTTCCTCCTTTCTCACCAGGTACAGACATCAAAATGTAGGTAGCACTGAATGGCTTGAAATGGTTGAGTTGCACAGAAACGTGGGCATGTGATTGAAAAAGAGAGAAAAGGAAACTTGAGGTTGTGATGGTTTCATTTCTTTGAAGATTGAGCTTGGGTTTCGCTGTGTGACATTTCCGCTGTTCAGACAAAAAATGGTCAGTGACACTTCAGAGCAGAGACTCCAGCTCTAAACAATATAGAACACAGCCTATAAGGTGAATCATAATGATGTTAAATGGGATAAAAATACATGGGGTGTTTTTCAGGGTAATCTGCTGGAGTTGAAAGTGAGTAGTCAAACTGTAACTACTTATCATCATCATCATTCATGTCTAGTCCCAGACTACTGACATGCTTAAGTCTCCTAAGATCTCCACTACATTTATTTGTGTAGTTGTACAGAACGATGTGAACCTTGAAGTAGCTTGGTTTGCATTCTGGGAATGGCTTAATGTTCACAGACCTGGAGAACAAGCACACCTGTGGTCCTGCTTCAAATTCTAAATGTAAACTAGGTGTTCAGATGCAAGAAAAATGAGCTGCATTTTAGAGACTTCTAATTCTCTGTGTTGGAGTCATCGGGACACCTTGGGCCCCATTGTCCAACTTTGGAATAAAAGAATTAAAACACAAGGCTTAACTCTAGCACGAGTTTTCACCTTAGGTTTTTGAAAAGCCTTTACCAGTTGCACACCTGAGGGTTGGTGCCCTAGGCTAACAAATGTCAAAAGCAATCTGTTGCGCAAACTTCTGTAAACAAGTCAGGAAAGTTGGTGGTGAATAGGTGAATGCAAACAGAATTGCTCAGAATTTCGGTAAGGGGATCTTCAAAGCTTTTGGTGTTGTTTCCAGCAACAACACCTACATGCAGGTGAGACAGGAGACCTGAAGAATCACTCAAATGCTTTTTATCTGACTGAGCTCCAAAGGCTTGTGTTACTAGATACACTATCTATGAGGTCACAGAAAGTCCTTCCTTGTATGTTAAAACACCCTGTTTTCTTCTGCGACTTGATCTCCTCGCATCCCTGTACCTTCAAGACTCTTCCTCGTAACCCTGAAGGGGTGCTGCTGGAAACAGGCTATGCAGAGGGATGGGCTTGATACTAATGCTTCACACACTGCATCTCTGAAGGGTTGCAGCTGAACCTGTGGTTAGGAATGCAGATAAAAGCAGTATCCTAAGCAGCCTCACATTGATCCATATTGTCCAGGTTTTGATAAAGGCTGATGAGGTAATTTTTTTTTTCTTTCAGCAGTCAGACTACAGGGCGGAAAAAAAAATCAGGACAAAGGAGAAAAGTTGCATTTTTTTAATTTGCGGAACAGAGAGCTTTTCTTCCCCTTATAAGAAAATGAGGCATTCATACAAAAGATGAGTAGGATTTGAGAATGCCAACTGTGGTTCTCAATAATGTATCTTTCTCTCTTTCCTCAAAGGAATTTATAATGCCATCCTTAATAAAATACAGAAGAAAATCATTTGTGTGCACGAAGGGAAGGTGTATAGGGGCTTCTTTTCAGTATTCCTGGAAAGGTAATAAGGAATCTTGTTTAGATATTCACAGTTAAATTTCTCCTGCAGAAATGTTTTTGTCTGATGTATTTTTAGCTGTTCATTTGTTTTCCGATGTTGAGTTTTACAGTGGGATTTAATTAGTGTATCTCTCAGTCCTATACTTAATGAGTTAATTTTATAATAATTAATATATTGGTTCTTGATGGCTTCAGTGTGCCTTGGATACATTCACAAGACAGCCTCACATTTGTTCCTCTCATGCTTTACATTGATATGTTGCTGGCTTCACTGGCATTTTGGTGGTATTTCCGAAGTGACATGTCCCTTCAAGTTCTCAACAGTTCTGGTTTCTTATGTATTTCCTGTAATTGGGTGTTCTATAAAAAAGTTTTAGATTACTATGAATATATCAAATAGAGGAAAGAGGATGATGAACAGATCAATCAAGAAAAGAATCTACAGGGGCTGAAGTAGTCATGAGTCACCACATCCACCAGCCTTCACAGGAACTAGAAACCAAATGTAATTTCTCATTCTGAATCTCTCTTCACAGTGGCATATTTTCAGCGAACAACCAAAGCCAATAATGCTATAGAACATTGTTGGTTGGTTGGTTCTTTTTTAAACTGTCAGCACCTCCTTAATGATCTTTTTACTCTAAATCCCATCATCCCACTGTTTTCCCAACATGGAACACATGCTGGTTTCCCACCTGTTGCATGTGCACTGTTGAAGAACAAATATAAGTAGAGATACGGTCCTGATGGGACAAAACACAAAGACCATGCATAGTCCTGGTAGCTGGAGTGTTCCAAAGCAGCTGCAGCTGTTATCACCAAAGACACCTTTGTATTTACTCAGAACTTACTAAATTTGCATGATGTCCAAGAGAAGAAAATTTCTTTAAGGTAATTTTAAGAGTCCATGGTAAGTTTTTCTCATTTGGTACCCACTTATCCACCAAAACCTTAATTTTTTGTATCTGTCTTCCTCCTGTTGCATCCAAGGTACACTGTTAAAATTTATTTTGGCAGACACACACAAGCTACTTTTTTTTGCTACTCCAAAAATCAGCCTTTTCTATTAGATTTTCCTGGGGCATGTTTAAAACTTTTTTCCTCTCAGCTGTAGTCTTTGAGAAAACACGCACAAAACTGTTTTTATGTGAGCATTTTGTGGGATGGCAGAACTAACATAAAAGTATTTTAAAGACTATGTTGTTCTTGTTCCACACTCCCCTAACTATCTTAATCTGATACCTTTCCTGGTTTAGATGAAAGGATAACAAAGATATTAGTGCCACAAGTTTTAATCTGTTTTCAGTTTAAGTGGTTGATTAGTTTTCCGTTCTCAGTCAACTTCCTGTTAAATTTTTGATTGCATGAGCTGAGTACAACTGGCCTGCTCAGAATTTAGCAAAACTTGGAAGAGTTCTGTGCGCTCTAGGAATAGCTGCATACTTCTTTATATTATATTGACCACAGGAGCAGATGCTCGCATTGAGGCCATGCTGGAACATTAGGATTTAACCAATCTAATACAATCTTTAAGTCAGGAGGCAAAATAAAGCTTTGCCAATATTTTTTTGCCCTGATGCTGAAAAATTGCTCATGTGTCCAAGCAATAATCTTACTGATTTGCAGCTTCTGGCTCCTGATCTTGTGGATTCATTTGGGACTGTGCATATGTGTGAATTCCTCTTCTCCAGATTTGGCTGAAAGAATTAGAGCAATGGCTTTTATAATGATTTCCCCATGTTTTAGTTCAGTGGTTACTGGAGTAATTCTTTGCACTGTGACCAACCCTTACCATTTGTGCATGGCAATTTCTATTTTGCAATGGCATCACATGATTTCATCACCAAGTTTCAGTGGATGATACGAGTGTCACTACGTCAGCTATGCTCTTAGGTAATGTGCAATTTCTGTTGATGAGAATGATAGGCATGGAATGTAAATAAATTCCATTGCTAAGCCTTCCCCCCCCCCCCCTTCTCTGCACCTCGTGGTGATACCACACTCAGGCTAAACATCACAGGTTGGAGTGGTGATATGTTACATGCTTGAGATCTCCAAGAAGGTGTGTGGAGGAGTGTGAGACCCAGACTGCTCCAGAAACTACCTCGTGTTGAAGGTGCTGCTGGGTAGCATTTGTCTTTCCATGCTATGGCAAGCTCATGAAAAAACACGTGTGGGACCTTGTTTCAGCTGCAGATGTGCCAGGTGAGCAAGTCAACTTATCAAATCCTGCCTCAGTTTCCTTGCCTAAAACACACAGGGGTGGTATTTGGCTCCCTTGATAGTCACTTGGAGATGCAGCCAACAAAAAGCATTAAGAGAGGCAGCCAAGAAAGTGTTATGTGACAGTGTAGCTGTTGATTTTATTTCCCTTCCCGTGTAGTTGTTCACGTAGTTTCCTTTCTAGCTCCACCTTACCCAGGGCTCTCCAGAGGAGTGGTGCCAGCCCCCGTCCTTGTTGGGACAAAACCCTTAAGGCTTTTGGTTTGGTCGGGGGAATGCCCTGGAGCAAATGGTGTGGAGGGAGGGGAAAGGTAAAGGTCGGGAAGGGGGATGCTTCTGGGGGCTGGGAACGCTGGGAGGGAAATGGTCCGGGCGGCGGAGGGAAAGGGGACGCTCTAAGGAGGGAGGGGGCTCCCAGGGGGGATGTGCTGGGGAAATGGGCTGGAGGGGATTCTCGGAGAGGAGGAGGCGGGTTGCGGTAAACCCAGACGGTTCCGGGCTGCGGCGGAGGGGGCGGAAAGCGCGTAGGGAGGTGCTGGCGGCAGCACCGCCCCGGGAGGCTCGGGAAGGGAGGTGGGGGAGTGCGTGCCGGTGACAGCGACACGTGCCCGCCCCGGGACCGCGTTTGCTGAGATGGGCGGCTGCGGGAGCTGCGGACCGGGACAGGTAACCCTGCGCCGGGGGCTCTGCCGGGTGCCGCGCGGTTCACTCTCCCGGGGGAGGGGGGAATCCCCTTTTCGCTTGGGGGGCTGCAGCTCTGCTCGCTGCTGCCTACCGCCATCTGCTTTGGTGTTTAGCGCGTCACGTTGCTTTAAATAGGAGTGAATTCACTTAAAAAAACCCCAAACAAACAAAAAAACCCCAAAACTCTCAGCTGGGGGTAGGAGTGGGGTTTTTTTTAGGTGGTGTTTCCTGGGTTTTGCCTGTTTGGTGGCAGTCAAATCGCTGTCGTTGTTCGTACTTCCCCAGGTATCCAAGTGAACTAACTTTGTAGTGGGAGGTTCGAGGTTACTCGGCGCTTTGCTTTGCTGGGTTTTGTTTTATTGATGCTGCAGAAGATACTTGGAGCTTGTGTGAATATATATATATATATTTTAAATCTCTACTAGAAAATTATGCTGGAGAAGTTCTTTTTCAGCTCACTTTCGCTGAACCGATTCATCCCTGTGTGTATCTGCTTATTGCAGTTAAGTTGGTTATTGACTATAAAGAAATAAGCTACTTTTGAAGCTGATTGCTGAAATAAACGTACAACAAGGGGAATATTTACACAAGTACATCAGCGTAGCAAAGTTGCCTTAAGGGTATCTTTGAGAGAAAATGAAGACAAGGTATAGCTCTTTAATAAAAAAAACCCAAACAATCTGTTCATGTGCTTGTAATGAGAAATGGTGTGATTTTTCCAGTTAGCGTAGCACAGCTGTGACAACTGGGAAGAGACCAGGTGCCCTTAGTTTTGTGATAGTCAGTTGCTCAAAGCACACTGGAAACTGAATTACTACTACATGGCATTAAGAACATAGAAATTCTCACCTGAATGTTTTTGGTTTTATTTTCCATGATTAAGCTGTAAAATTTTTCATGTAGTTTGCAGCAATTTTGATTCATTCTCGGGAGGTGATACGGTTGAGTAGGTAGTTTTTGGTGTCAGGATGAATGGGTGTGTTTGAGTAATAATCTTATTTGTACAATTTCTTGCTGCTGTTCAACACCACTGTAAAATAGCTTACTGTAAAGCAAATAGGCTTCCATTCAATGTCACGTGAAGATGAGTTCAGTATTTGTAGCCTCACTTTGCAGTAGCTGTGGGAAGAACAATTTGAAGAAAATGGTGCAGGGAGGAAATTTTCATTTTATTTCTTAAACTTTTTTGTCACTTTCTATTTTTTATTTTTATAGGGATGGTAAATTTTTTGCTGTTAAGAAGTGTTTATCTCAGATTATACTGAAGAAGCTTTAGAATAGTTTGTAGATAAGTGTATTTAAGGTGTTTATTCAGAAAGAAGGGTAGGAGGAGGGGTGTTGCTGTCATCGGCAGTCGGTGAAAGGTGGGTGTCTAAACAGCACGTGGGTTCCCGAATCACCCCCTCTTTGGCCAGTGCATAAGACCGTAACAGAGGGCTAGAAGTCTTGCTTTTCATGCCATTCAAGGTAATTACTACTGTAAATGGCTCAACTTCATCCCAAGTTGTTACTGGTTTTGTCTTTTTTTTTTTAATTAAATCCCATTGGTTTTTGCATTTAGTAATACAAGCGGTTGCTTTCTCACTAACTGCACTGATGAAATTCCTCTTACTTGAACAGATACTTATTCAAAGTATACCCGCTCGGCCAACAAATGTTTCTGAGGAAAACAGTGGTTGTGCTTTGAGTACTGAAGTTCACCAGGATTTAAGGCTGTGATGTTGAGCTGTGTGTGTCCAGGGTGAGCTTGGAACAGGGGTTAAATCTCACCTCAGAAGTTTCTCTCTTCTTCCCACTGAGATTTCCAGGCAACATTAAGCATCTTCTGTTGCTGCTTTAGTCTATATTGCTCTGATTTGCCCATCTCATATCTAAAACTAATTTCTTAGTTGATGATTGCCATGAGGCCTTCACCAGCAGCCATGAAATTCGTGCAGGGCACATATAACAGCTCCTGCTGTCACTTAAGAGAATCTAAGGTTTTCTGCATTTCAGTCACTCCTATAGTGTGAATCAGTTTTAGTATGAGGCTTTTCATTTCAGTCTTCTAAGGAACAGAGATGGGGTCTCTCATCATCTCCATGCTGGTTGGGGTCCCTCTGCCCAGAGAGCAGCCTGATGGCGTGGGAGAGAGGGAAGCTTCACCTTGGGAAAGCAAAGCATGCTAAATATGCTCTGTATTTCCTCTGTGCTGTTTCCATCCTAGAGAGGAAAAATGCTCCTGATTTCCTTAGATTTGGAGGATTTACATTGGCACCCTTCCCACATTCCCATTTTAATTCCAGTTGTATTTATTAGATAACACACTTGCACAGAAGCTTGTTTATAAGCAAATTGAACATTTTTCCTCAATCTGTTCCTACCCAAGTTAAGCAGTTAAATGTTCCCTGGGTCATGGGGGGCTGTTTTTCAAGACTGAGTTGGTCTTTGCAGGATTATGAGGTTGTCCAGAAGCACAAGTGCCTCAAACTCTTGATTTCAAATTGAGTAGCAACACCACAGTTCTACCTGAGTGCACTCTATTTTCTAAGCTGCTGATGCTATAAAAATCAAGTCAGAGAAGCAGGAGGAGTATTTGTGTTTAAGCAATTTATGTGTCTCAGTAGCAAGGCTTGCTTTCTGTATTCCATTTAAAAATTAAGGCCCCATTGCCTTCTGTGTGAGAGTCCTAACGAAGACCAAGAATGATAAGAAAAACTGGGCCAAGTCTCCAGTGTTTGATCAAATGATTGATCACTATTATATGCTTGGCAATTTCTCGCTTGAAGAAATTAGTTTGGGTGTAACTACAGGTTCACCAGCATTGCCACGGAGTTGGTTAATTGCTGCGTGGGCAGATGGTTTTGGTCCAATTTAGGGATCACTAATAAGGAAGCCTTGTTAATGGAGATTTCATTTCTGTTAGATGTGCACCACCTTCCCTAGATTTTAAGTATTATGTAAGTAGTAAGCATGTACTGTCTGTCTGTCCTGCTTGGAGAATGTCAGCTCCTAAAGCAAACTTGGCTTTCAGCACCTGCATTGCAGCATGACTTGCTGCACAGGGGTAAATACCTGCACCCGTGTAACTTTATTTGCACTAACTTCATGTAGCTATTTTGCACTAATACAAAGGAGGCTCTTGCTATAATAATAAAAAAAAAAAAAAAAAGGAATTAATAGCTCATTTATCAAAAAATTCCATCCTTTAAAAAATGCTGCACAAACAGCTGTGGGTGATTTTAAAACCTATTCTTTCAACTTAAAATATTTGCTAAGTTACACGTGATGATAAAACTGTGGAAAATAAGATCTTAATTAACTTTTCTTCAGATATTCTGAGGTGGTTTTGGATTTGGATTGTTATATAGTCAGGCAAATCAGTTGTCTCAGAAAAATTAAGCTTTTTGTATGCCTGTTGTGTGGGCCAGTTAAGATGTTTGGATGGTATAACATTGACCAGGCTCCTTGAATGATCTGTGCTTTTCAGTGAAGAGAGATCATTAGAGAAGATAATGCAGAAATGGGCAAAATCTGAGTGATATGGAGTAAACAGAACAATTACTCATTTCACGTAACTCAAGATTTTAGAGGTGAGAATAAATGAGAAAAATTCAATTATTTTTAAAAATTTTTTCTTCCCCTGAGGTACTTTTCAATAAAAGGAGCTACTGTTTCACATCAGCATAATTTATCAGTGGGAACTCATTACTGCAGTGTCTTTGTGTTGCTTAAGAAATAAATGAATTTACAAAGTTGTTTGGTAAATAAATAGACAAAAGGTATGTTAGGACTGTTAATCACAAAGATGCAGATAAAATTTCTAGCTGAATCAGCCCCTAAATCACAGATGCCTGGAAATCAGGGGATTATTTTGCAGGCAGAGTCACTATATAATTTCCTGACCATATATTCTTCCCCTGAGCATCTGTTTTTGGTCAGTTAGAGGCAGCTTATTGGACTAAATTGATATTTGGAGTGCTGCAATCCACTTACATGATGTCTGTGATGAAAATGGGGGTTTTCTTATTTTTTTTCAGATCACTGTTACTTTGTCCCAAACAGTTCCAAGCAGGTGAACATTAGATGTAGCTTCAATTTTCACACTTAGGGGGAAAACCAGCAGTAAATAGTGTGCTTAATACTGTATTTCCTTAAGTTTTGCTTAACTGGTTATTCATAACCTTCTGTTAGATTGGTCTGACATTTGTAAGGCTACACTACTGCTGCAAAGCTTCCTTGTTTTATCACTCGTGAAATAATTGGATTATTATGTGAAAATCTGGAGGATGTTATGATGTTGGTTTTGATTTCTGTTTTCTTAAACTTACAGTGCCTTTTTTTTTTTAATTTTTGAAGGAGGCTTATCTTTTTAGTTATCTTCACATAAGTAGTCTGCTGACCTTTAAGCATATTTTTGTAACTTTTGTTTTTGATGCTTATGCTGCCTTCTGTTAAAATTTGTGTCAGAGCTAATGGTGACAAATTGTGTGTGTCCATGCTTTCCCATTGACTTCAGTTGCTGCCTGTCTAAGGAAGACAAACCCTTGAGCTGTGAGTCTTCAAGGTTGCTCATGGAATTAGCACTGGAACATTTCCAGATTGGTCATGTAGGCGTCCAGCCTCCTCTGCTAGGAGAGAGGACCCTTCCGTGGGTAGGTAAGACGCATAGTGTGACTACCTTTGGTCTTACAGGAGAGCCTATTGGCAATACTTTCTGGTGGTCCTGAATTAAAACTAGTTAGGTTGATTGCTTGCTTCTGGCATCTTGGTTAGTGAATGCTGAGAGTTGGAGCTAAATGACCTGGAGGATGACTTTTCTGCCTCTTGTGGTGGGTTCCTGTTTCGTATGTATTTACACAGATGCTCCCTCTCTAGCTTGTTTTCACTTTCCCACAAAAACAACTTGCTAAAATACAAGCAAAATAGTAACATAGGTTTTGAGATCTTTGTTTTGTTGGCCTTTTGGAATGAGGAAAAAAAAAAAAGAAAAGGATATCTTATTCATATCCTTCCTTTCTGGGAAGTACTTGTACCCTTGACAATTCTTCCTGTTGCCCTCTCCTAAGAACTACATTTGTAGTTTGCAAAGTAAATTTTTCTTAACCAAAAGCTTTAGGTTTGGATGGACTTCACTGTTTTGGAAATTTCTGGAATTGTATAGCTTTTCTGCCTTAAGATCAGAGCTAATTTGGAAATAAAAAATTTCCATCTCTATGTAACACCATAAATTAAGACGCAGAAGTAGCGCTCTTGTCTTTTCAGGATTTATGAGTGGTGTATTTCATTTGTTCCTAAATAGCAAAGCCCTTCTCTAGAAGTAAGTTCTAGCCAGGACAGGGTATATAATCAGTATTGTTTGATAATCTCTTAATGGAGATTAATGGAAATTTCATGGCCGTACTAATTTATTGGAGTAGGTGTTTGTCTTTGTTGCCATTGATGTGGAGGTGGCAATGATCTGGAGCTGTCGGCAGGGATGGGGCAGGCTCTGTTAGCTCATATTATCATGCCTGTGAAATTCTATTTAAGCCTGGGGCATTTGGGTTTAAGTGAGAAGGGATTATGGAACTCAGTTCTTTGAACTGTTATTGGACAGAAGTTCCCCTTAAATAAAATCCTGTTGAGCCTAATGGTATTGACAATTTCAGATAAAAGCATCCAAACGAATGAAGTCACGTAACTCAGCTCCTTGTTGTTGCTTCCTGGGGTTTCAAGTGGAATGTTTTTTTGCTGTTTTCCCTTATGGGAAACATCAGCAGAAGCAAAGGACAGATCCTTAATGCTCATTCAATAGGCTTTGTTCCTGGTTTCTTGTACTTGGAAAAAATTAACCGTAGAGTTTTGGTTTTTGTTTTTCTTTTCGAATGCAAGCATCTAATTATAGTTACATGTTCTAGTGGATAGTCCTGCTATTTGGTATTGTTTATATTTACTTTAGGATATATGCTCCCTTCCCAAATTCAGGTAGTGGTAACTGTGGTAGTACCTTTGTGATTTATTTATTTATTTTTAATTTATAAGTGGCTCAACTTTTTAAAACTGTAATTTAGGAAACAAAGCTCATTATAAGCTAAGGGAAGACATTTGCGTTTTTATATGCAGCCTATTTCCTCCAGTTGGGGAAGGTTTCTGGTTCCTAACATCCACCAAACAACTCTGAAACACAGCCTCACAGAAACATTAGCAGAAAAATCTGTTCATCTTTTGATGCTAGACCAATGAAAGATAAAGAAGATCAAGCATTCCTCTCCTTAGGTGCAAAAGTTGTTTGAACCAGACAACCTCCTAATCTATTTAGCTGACTGAGAGCAGTTTTGTGTTTTGTTTGAGGATACTTGCCAAATTAGTAACTCGCCCATATCTGCTACATCAGAATAGGGATAGTTTTTTAAATGCACTAGAAATTACTACTACATCTTGAAAGGTTTTTATTGAAACCTGCTGCAAAAGTTTTGATTTTGAGCTCTAAGTGGTTTTAATCCATGAACAAATATGGGAGATTGGATAATTATGATAGCTGAATTAAAATGGTTTTTAGTTTTTCATCAGAACTAAATATACGTGATTAATGTACTGTGCTTTTTGTTTGTTAATTATGGGCTAAGTGGCCATAACTTATGCACTTAAAACTTAATTTGAAAATATGTGAATGGGGCATGATAATGACAAGGGCAGTGGTCAATTGGATTTGTTCTAAACTGTCCTGCCTGGAGCTATGTGTGAAAGGAGAATTAATAAAAGGAAAAACAACCCTACTGTGGTAACAGTCTACAAATGAGCAGCCAGTGTGGTTGGGCAGCATGAGCAAGGAGCTGTAGATTTGCTTAAGGGAAGGTATTTAAAGTTTAGCAGACTTTACCCCACCCTGCCTATTGCAAATTTACCCCAGATGAATCAGGACTAAAGTGCGTTTAAGGACTGTGTAATGTGTCTGCAGCTTTTCACAATATGAGTAGTTTGATTTGGAGAGAAGTTAATGTCTTCATGGGTCCTCCCTTGGATGTAGCATGACAGGAGCATTCTGTACATAGACAGAATTTGTGTTCTTCAGTCTGATGCAACCGCAATGGAATAAAATCCAGTAAACTCTGGTTCTAAACGGAGTATCTCTTGAATTCTATTTAAAATACTTGTATGCTGAGGTTTGGGTATCTCATGCCCATCAGACAAGGTAATTACCTCATCATTTGATGGTGTACGGCCAGAATGAGTGATGCTTTTAAGGATGCACCCTAGTTCTGCCATGACTCACTGGTCCGTAACAGCGTTCCTCAAAGTGTGGGGTGTTTCCTCCTTCCCTCATCTCCCAAAATGCATTTAAAGGAGGTTTGAGTGAGTAATGAGTTGTGCTGCAGATGCTGAAGTGAGGCAGAAATTGGGATCGAGTGCTGCTGTATGATACGTGCGCTGGCCCTGACTTTGGAACAGCTACACGAGCAACTGGTTTGTGTGATGTGATGATGGCCATACTGGGTCAGATCAAAGGTCTATATCCCCAGGATCCTATTTCAGACAGTCATTGACAGGGCTTGTGGTCAGAACAGTATAATATCAAAGAAGCCTTTACTGGACCCCAGAGAAGACAGAATATTTTGTAAACTTCTGAATTAGAAATAGAAAGCACTAAAGAAAATTGTTCATGACATCAGATCAAGTGACCAGAATGCCAGTGTCATGCCAATGAGCCTAATTCCTACCTAAAAGCTGCCTGTAAGTACAGCGAGGACAAAGATGTGTAAAATGAAAGCTACAGATCAGGTATGTCATATAAACCAAGTATCTTAGAAGAGATGAAAGTAAATTTATATTACTTCATCACTCGCAAGCAAGAGGGACATCATCTGAACTCAGCAGTACCAGAATTTCTGTTTTGAGGAGCTTTTCTGATTAGATCATGTCCAGGAGTGCACCAGAATTAACAAAACTGGGCTTTACTATAGAGTTGAAATTCTCTGAGCTTCTGCAGGTAAAATTAATCCGTGCAGGGATGAATATTGTAGCAAATTATTATATTTTATTTTTTGACCCATTTATTCAAACTTAAAATAGTTACTGGAATCACTGTTTATTGTTTTCTTGATAATGATATTGATATTTAAGGGCTTCGGCTTTATCAAACTGAAACCCCAGTGTTAAGACTTGGGAAGTGCCAAAGTGTAATTGCCAATGAACATGAGTTAAATTTATCACCTTTATCTGATCTTCTGAATGGGGAAATAATGATGTAACAGAACCTGGAGACAAGGTGAATATTTCTACTGCCAGGATGCTGAAAACTCAGAGGGTGTATGGAAAGAAAAATGTCAAAGCTGCTTTTTTTTCTGAGAAATGGCTGGCATTTAGAGACATCTGCTGGCATGCATATAGTCTCTACAATCAGGAAAATAAAAGTTTAAAAGGATTCTTTAGGTTTATGCTGCCATTTGTACTGAATATTTTACTGAGATGAATTCAGTGGAGCAGCCTGTCTGGTTTTAGTTGCATATATGGGCTTCTTCATATTTAAAGTACCAAGCTACTGTCTAGAATTAAATTTATTCACCAGAATCACAGCTGTGAATAAGGAGGATGAAGCCCCCGGAGAAAGGTGTATTGATGCATTTGCTTGCTTTTGTGTGTGTAACAACCTTGTTATGGAAAGTTCTACCCAGAAGTGAGCCTTCAGCAAAGCGAGTTTTCATGTCATTAGTGACTAGTTTGTACGTATCCCTTCTCTACATTAGCAGACGAGGTGTTTTGCTCCTAAGCTTGATGAAGTTAGCTGTATAGCTTCTGGCTTATTTGTATTGTTTCAACTACTTTCATCTGTAAAAGCATAGCTCATTGCTGATTGCTAAAGTTCTAGAACTGCCTTTTCCTTCCTGCTTTCTGTAGCAGATAGACCCTTATTGCCATTTAGCCAATACAGAAACATGGCTTTCAAAGATCTTTATTTTCAGGACTTGTTCCCTAGTAATTATCTGCTCCTGCTTCAGTGTTTTTCTGAGTGTGTGTTCTCAGGATTCTTTGTAACTGAGTTTTGGAGTAGCTGAGGATCCAAAAAAACACTAAAACATTAATGTATTTTGAAAAAAAAATTAGATGAGGAAGATTAGTGCTGGCACTACTGTGTTTGTAGCATGGGTATAAGTGAGCAATGGTTCTGCATACTCACAGCTGACTTATTGGAAATTTAAGAAATACTGTGTAACTTCCCTGAATACAGCCCTAGAAAAATATATCAGTGTCAAGGAAGGGTTTTTGTCTCCCCCAAATAAACACTTGTTTACCAGGTACAGCCTGGAGGTCAAAGAGATATTCATTGTTACTATGAATAAATTGAGGCTGCGGATTTGGTGACTGTTTTGAACGCTGAATATTTGGTTTATTTCTTCATTTAAACTCCCCTATGCTTCTCCTAGGCTTTCCATTTGACTTGGTCTCCGTCCATCATCAAGTCCCTGTGCTGTTAACTTGGCGCAGGTTGATTTTACTGGATTATTGTGTGATAATGCAGGAGATGGAGCTGAAATCCTCAAATGTTTGGCTTCACTGGGAGCTTTTTAAGGGCTTTATTTGTATGTAAGTCTTCCAGTCTCCCTTCCAGCTTTCCCAGTGGCAATGCACAACACCAGGTATTTAAGTGCAGTGATTTTCTGTGAGGACACTTGTGGTTCCTGCAGAAAATGAGGGCTGTTACTGGCCCAGTTCCCTCACACAGAGATTTGTCCACACACCCTCTGTTTTCTTTTGGGGCAGTCACCTTCAGCCTCCTGCCTTTGTGAATTAAGAGACTGTGAAAACACTGGGTCATTTTATCTGCAGTTATACCCAAACCTTATGGAGATGTTAAATGTTAAAGGACATTTAATCACACAGGTCAATACAGATACAAAGGAACCTCAACTCTCCTGTGTACCCCCAACTTTCACTGTGAGCTCTGGCCCTGGTACGTGCTGTGTTGTTGTGGGGAAGAGGAACACGCTGTAGGAAGGAAGAAAAGTGGGCAAAATATAACAGCCTGCTTAGTGCAGGCTTTTGTCCTGCTCAGGGTAGCATCAGGCCATTTCTAGGGATTTAAAAAAATTGTTCTGTTTAGGACATTTTGGTCGATTGTTAAATAAAGAATCACGCAGAGCTTTTAATAGATCTTTCCTCTACAGTCACTGAGTTTTGATAAATTGTGTGACAGTAATTGTAGTTATTTGGGGAGCAATGCTGGCACACGCACAAGTGATTTGCATATAAACACAAACTTCTTTTACTTAAATGTATGACTTCAATGCTAGTAAAAGGCACTGACTGATTTGGCCTCCAGTGGAAATGAGTCTCCAGTTTCCTTCCTTGGTTTGTTTTCCCTGGGAGTTAAGAAAAGGGATGATCTATTTCTGTGCACCTCTTGTTATAAAAATATACCTTTTTTTATGAGAGAGATGAACAAGGGCTTGAAGAAGAGAGTGAGGAGGAAGGAGGCTGCGGGGCTGTATTCCCACCAGAGCTCCTCTGGATAGGCACTGACTCCTTCAACACATGGGTCCCTGCCTCTCTCTTGATCTTGTGTTGTTCCTTATGTAAGCCCTGATAAACTTCTCATTTTTTTCTATTGGCTTTAGAGCTCTCCTACCTACTTTTCTCTTTCCCCTTGCTGCTCATCAGCTTTCACTCTTCCCTGCTCCTGGAGGTGCCCTGCTCTAGGTACAGTGTTTTCCAGGGATCACTCGATGTGATTTGGAATAATGAGGAAAATTATAAACCAGATATAGTCAATGGTAAAGAAATATCCTGATTGCTGGCGTGACCTCTGCACATGGCACGGTACCTTCCAAGGGCAGGATCTGTCACTCCAGGTGCTTTCTTGGAGTCAAGTCTGGTTTGGTGTGCACATCATCCCCTGATGTGCAGGGGCAGGGCTGCAGGAAGCAGATTGTTGTACAGAGGTGTCCCTGGAGAGGTCTGGTACTTGGCAGGTGTGATTACCATATAAATATTATATTTGATTGTACCTGATTGGTACAGTCCCATGAAAAGATTGAAAGTGCCTCTTGGCTTGCACAGGTACAATTACAAGCCAAAATATTTTGAAGAAAGCTGAAAGAGGGGAAGGAACTTATGAAATATTTTGGTAAAAATACACCCAAACACTTCCTCCTTCATTTCCCCCATACATACTCATCATGTTTCATCTGTTTTAGAACAGACAGAAGCAAACAGAAAACAATACTTCTATAAGCTGGAGGCAGGTGCAGGGTTTTTGGGGTTTTTTTTAGTAACTTTCACTATCAGGTGCTATTTTAAGATGCTTGTAGCAGCTGGTCGTTCTGTTACTTCTCATAGCTACTGTCTGCTCGTAAGTGTTGAGAAAAAAGCTCTCCAGATTGTGCAAAAGTGTCTCAAAGGAGTTTGAGCATCCCTATTCCTCTCTTGTATGATAACTTCAGGAAGATGTGTGCTCATTTCATCTGTTCGTGAAAGATGGAACTCAGCACATTTAAGCCAATTAAAAAATTAAAAGCCAAGCATGGTATTTAAAAGCCCAGAGCCCAAACCCCTAGGGATCTGTAAACACCCCAACCCTCTAAAACAACAAACCCAAAACCTAATGAAAAAAAGTCTTACTTAAGACACTTGTATTATCTGCATATAATAAACATGCTTTTCTTAAGCTTTGCATTTACCCTAGACAGTATTTGTGATATTCTGCAAGGATTGAAGGTTTCTTCCAGCTTGCATCAGGAAAATAAAGCTGGTTTCTCTTGGTCATCTTGCTTCCATTCAAGCATTGAAGCATATAAAATTGCCTTTTATGAAGCACTTGTACTAATTTAGTTGGCAGCAACAGGTCAAGCTTTTTATTTTATTTTATATTGAATTTTAGCATCCCACTATGCTTTACAAGCCCGTCCGGCATCATTTGAAGCCCTACAGGGAAGCTCAGGCTCAAAGGCAATGGCAAGATTGGAAAGCTGGCCAAGACATGACCCTGCTTTTGCAGCAAGTCACTTATGCAATGAAGACATTCGCAACACTTCAGCAGCATGCTCCCTTTGATGCTTGTTAGTACTAAAAATAATTCTCGTGCTGATTTCCCCAGGGTAATTAGCCTGTGCAGAATCAGACTGAGATTAGACTTTTTCTGGTGCCTTATTAAATTTAAGTTTAGATATTTACTGTATGCTGTAAGACACAGCTGCAGGAAGAAAAGGCTGTCTCAGGTTCTTAATATTGTGATGTACGTATCTAATTCAGGGTCCCTTCTTAGCTATTGTGATCATATCAAGAGAGGAATGGCCTTAGGCCCACCTAGGTCAGGCTTTCCTTTTGAACTCATCTTTTTTTTCTGCAAAGGAAGGGCAACGCTGGAAGGTGTTGATAATCCAAGGGACGTCCTGCCCCTGGTAAGGTATTGCCTTTTCTTTGCAATGTTTTAAATATCATATGTGGGTGTAACTGGTTCTGGGTTTGGAATGCTCCAGAAGAAACTGGTAATGCTGAACAAAGGGTTACTTTATTTGGATGATATTTTCTTATCTCTGTGGCTGTTGATGCTTAGAATAAATCTACTTCATTTTGAGATAAGGTATTGAAATAAGCCACTGCAAAGAAGGAAGTGTAGGTTTCTTTTTCTAAAGTAACTCCACTCTTAGGAGTGATTCATGTATCACTGTGTTCTGGACACAGTGATGAGAAAAACCTGAAGTAGTTAGTATGATCCCTTACAGAAATAACAACATAGCACATACAGTTGTTCAGCCAGCTGAGAGCTATTTTCCAGATATTTTGCTTTTTTATCCCAGGAAGGAATGGTTTAATTTATGGCTTCTTAGTGCCAAGGGGTAGAATTTATAGCAAAAAGCTAAAAGGGTGTGAAAAGAGGACCCCGGTCCCTTTTTCCCTGCTACCTTCTCTTTTTTGATGTTCTCCTTATTTCCCAGTGCACTGAGTTTAGAAGTTATAAATCTAAAGGGGTTATACTTTAACTTTCAATAGTCAAATACTGTGTTGCATAGCAGAAGTGTAGTTAGTTTTGCTTGTAACTTGTGCAATGTCTCATGCATTACGTTTTAAGCCAGCAAATCTGTGCCAGGGCAGAGACTGAGATGAATATCCTATGCCAGAACAGCCAGAAGCAACAGAGCTTTTACAGTGAGGGAGTTTCATTAGTTCCTTCCAGTTTGAACCCATGTTAAGATGCACACGAGTGAGGAATGTCTTCCTAGCAGCCTTTAATGCATGTTAGTATTTTCAGCTACAATGGGTTTAAATCTTGGCTAGCATTTAGTTACAACCAAAACCACATTGACTGAACCAGACATTCTGCAGATGGATGACATGCAAACTGACTCAACGTTCTCACTGTAAGAGGATAAGCAAATTGAATACAATGATTACTAGATTTATGAAAGTTAGTTGCATTTTTATCATCTTTGGTGCTGTCTGGCTTTGAGGGTTCTTCCTAAAAGCATTAGCAGGGAGTGTTTCAGGAGTGCTTCTGTGGGCGTTGTGCACTTGTTGGATATGCAGGGAATGGTTACTTAGTGAAGAAAGACAATGTATTCTGTAATTTCCAATATGTAAATCAATTTGTTTTTCTTTGCCAGTTTAGTTATACTGGGCACTTTTCTAATATTTTCAGAGTGTCTCGCAGCATTTCTCACTCATGCTTTTTCTGGCTTTCTGACGAGACAGTAAGTGAAGTAAAATTGCAGAATTGTTTCTCT